>WAAB01024423.1:3961-58907 GCA_013389865.1 Piaya cayana
GGGGGTGAAGCGTGAGCCAAGGTGTTTGCTCGTTCCAGGGGTGTGAGCGAGTTATCAGCGGCGGCAGAAGCACGGTGCTTCCCGGGCGGGTGTGCACACCGGCTCCTCGGGGACGGATTAAGGGGATTATATTATTATTTGTTATCACTGAGGGGGGAGAAAAAGAAAAAAAAAAAAAGAAAGAAGAAACCTCCATTGCTGGGAACTCTGCCTAATCGGAGCGGAGATTAGCTCCCTGCCTCTGCTCGGCTGGGACAGGACGGCTCCTGTGGGCACCCGGGGTCCTGAGCAGGGTGACACGAGGCCACTGAGTCCCCAAGGAGCCACCTTGCCTGGTAGCCACATGTGGGACCAGGGTTTGGAGGCGACGGTTACTGCCTGGAGCGGTTGGCAGAGGAAATGGTGGCTTCTTCTTCCAGCCTCCCCAGCGACCGTGGGGACCGTCACCCTGGGCCAGGCGCTGCGGCACCCCAGCACCGGGCAAGCTGAGGGTGCTGCTCTGCCCCAGGGATGGTGAAAGCCACCTCAAAGGCTGCTGGCAAGCCGTGCTCATGGCCACAGCCGTGTTTTTCCATCTCCCACAGCCCCAGTGAGAGGATCTTGGCAGGTTGAGAGGGAGCAGAAGCTCAGCTTGGCAGCACAGGCAGGGGTTTTGTTTCTTCCCTGGCATGAGGATGAGGGCGAGTGCCCCCAGCAGCACCCCAGCATCCCTGGAGGGGATGGGGACAAACTTGGCTGTGGTCGCCGACTCTTGTACCCCAGCTCTGAGCTGGGGGGTGAGAAATGGGAAGCCAAAGCCAGTGTTCAAGCACCCCCAGAGCTCTGGGCGGGTGAATCTCTCCCTGCCACAGCGCTGGGACGTGTCGGCTGCCCTTCCTCCCCTTGTCTGCTGCCTTCACCCTCCTCCCACAGCCGTTGTGTGTCAGAGGGTGAATGATGCTCATCCCTGCCTGCTCCGACTCCGAGCGGGGCCGCCCTGGCCAGAGCTGCTGGGGAAGATGAGCAGCTCACAGGGGGTGACTTGCCACAGAGCGACCTGTCACGGGGTGATGCATCATGGGGTGACACGCCGAGGAGCATCCTCGGGGTGCAGGGGATGGAGGCTGGGCTGAGATGGGATGTGCTGGCATGCAAAGAGGCAGGGGGGGACCCTGCAAGTCAGTGAGGGCCCTGCCAGCCCTGTGCTTGTTCCCCACCCCTGGTAAGAGCTGGCAGGAGAGGAGGAAGAGGGTCCAGATGAGCCGTGAACAGCAACGTTTTGTGGTTCCCCCTCCGCAGTCTGTGCTCTAACCTATCCCCTCACATGCCTCATGGGGCACCTGGCAGGTCCCCATGGGTGCTGCAGGTCCTGTGCTGCTCCCTGCTTGTCCGCAGCCCCGTGGGGCTGTGGGCACCCCCTGCTTGCCCAGCAGGCTTTGATACCCAGGCCAAAGCTGCCCTGGAGTGTTCAACATGTCAGGAGATCAGGCAATTTATTTTCCCCTTCTTCAAGCTCTGTCTGCTGGACCAGGAGCCCCCCTCCCTCATTGCAGTGCAGCTCACAAGTGCACAGTTCATTTTTTGTCCTTTCAAACCCCCCAGTTTCCAGCGAGTGGAGGCTACTCCAGCTTCAAATATGGGGTGCAGGCAAGGGGCAGCTCCCAAGCCCTCATCCAGTTTTGCTTTGCTGAAGCCACCCCCCTCCACCGCTGCAGAAAGCCCATCACTAGAGCTGCTTCCGCACACCCTTTCCGCTGATGGACCGCGCTATTTTCTTTAGTCTTTTATTTACACTTTATTGCTCTTGTTTTTGCACCGGCAAGCGCTGCTGGAGTGCACAGAAATCCTTCAGATCTCGGCTGGCAGCAGAGCTCTGCCTAATCATAGTCATTATCTGGAAGCAGGTAATGGGCATCTTTCCCATGTTAATTTGAAAACAGAATCGGTGAGAGCAGGACACTGGGGACGAACCACGCTCCCGGCAGCCGCCGCCGCCTCCGGATGATTTTTCGGGTGCTGGGTGGCTTCGGTTGGCACCAGGGTTGGGTTTGGGATGGGGAGCACACGCACAACCCAGGCACGACAGCTTGTGCCAAGCCTCGCGGCTCAATAAATCAGCTGGGAAGGGGCTGTTGGCCGGCATCCTGCATGGCCAGAGCCCGTCCTTGCTGCCGCAGCAATAAAATCCCCCGGCCTTGTTTTTTTGGCGCTGAGGAGGATGGCGGCTCTCCCTCCTCCTCCCCGCGTTGCCGTCAGAACTTGCCCCTGGCTCGGCCCAGCGTGGCTGGGTCCTTCGTTAACAAGGACTCGTCCCTTTCATCCCCATCGGCGGGAGGGGACAGGGATGGAGGTGAGAGGCGAGGATTTCTCTCGAGGCCGGGAGGGGAAGGCTGGGTGGTGTTGGAGTTTCGTTTGCTGAGATACCATTAACGAGTGAGCAAAGGTTGCGGAGTCTCCATGGAGACAAGACAGCAAGCGAGACGGAGCGGGTGTGCAGCTGAGGTTAGAGCTGATTAGTAAATGTCAGTGGCACAGCAACTGCCCGCCGCCACGCTGGCTCGGGGACCCGGCGGGCAGTGGGTGCCCCAGGCACCCCATGGGCACTGTGTGTTCCATCCATCCTGAGAGCCTCCCTGCATCCCGAAAATCCCATGGAGCTTGTATACCCCACACGCCCTGGACATCCTGCACGTTCCATCCATCCCATGTGCCCCATGGAGCTCAGAAATCACCCTGCATGTCTTTTGTGCCCTGGGCATCCTTGGATGCTGTGCACCTGTAAGTTCCATCTGTCCTGAGTGTCTCCCTGCATCCCGAAAATCCCATGCACCTCATACACCCCACATGCCCTGGACATCCTGCATGTTCCATCCATCCCATGTGCCCCATGGAGCTCAGAAATCACCCTGCATGTCTTTTGTGCCCTGGGCATCCTTGGGCACTGTGCACTCCAGGCACCTGTATGTTCCATCCATCCTGAGTGCCTCCCTGCATCTCGAAAATCCTACGCACCTTGTATACCCCATGCACCCTGGACATCCTGCACGTTCCATCCATCCCATGTGCCCCATGGAGCTCAGAAATCACCCTGCATGTCTTTTGTGCCCTGGGCATCCTTGGATGCTGTGTGCCTCAGGCAGCCTGCACTTTCCATCCATCCCGTGTGCTCCATTACATCCCGAAAATCCCTTTCATCCCACGCACCTTGCATACTCCAGGCACCCCACGGACAGAGGGGACCCGGTGCATTCCATCCATCCTGCGTGCCCTGTGCATCCCAGAAACTCCCTGCAGCTTGCGTACCCCACACACCCCAGGCACCCCCTGTGTCTCTGGGTACCCCATGCACCCCTGCAACCCTGATGCCCTCCATGTCCTGTGTGTCCTGTCCTATCCCACGTGCTCCATTGTACCCCATGTATCCCGGGACCCCTGTGCACCCCAGGTAGGCTGTGACCTCTGAGCATCCCTCATGCCCCACATATCTCAGGCACCCCATGTGTCCTCCTGGGCACTCTGTGCACCCCGTTCATCCCACATGCCTCATTGAATCCGGCACATACCATGCATCCCATGCACCTTGGGTACATGGAGCATCCCATGTGCCCCATTGAATCCCTGAGGTACATCCACATGCACTCTGTGTGCATCCCAGCTCACTGCTGCAGCCCAGATGGATGCTAGGGTGTCATTGTTTGTGGGAATTAGGGATGCAGGAAAAGCCCAGGGTACCGCATTGGGTGCACGTTTTTGGAGCATCCTCGCTGCTCTGACATCAACAGCCTCGGCTCCTTTCCCACAGAGAATAGGGATGCAGCTGGAGCCACTCTGCCCTCATGCAAGGTCTCATTTTGTGGGACACAGCAGAGCAGGATGGTGGGACAGGGGCAGACAGGTGGGAAGGGGCACCCAAGGCTCCCTGGCTGATGGTGGGTGACTCCAGAGAGCCACATGGCCACCATCCCCGGGCGAGGCCGTGGCCGTGGCCTTGTGCAAGGCTGGGCTGACACACAGGCTGTGATAAGCAACCATCTCCTCCCTCCCATGGAGGATGTCCGCTTCTCCATCCCTAGGTCACATAGAGGAAGGATGAGGCTGGACCTGCTGGATCCCACCTTGTTTTCAGCAGGAGCAAAGCCCAGGCAGAGGCAAGCAGGGTTTAGAATGAAACTGGAGCCAACAGCAATTTGCGCCAGCATCTGTCTGGGGTTATCGGGGGCTTGGACGTGGCTGGAGCTCACCCGGGAGGCAGGAGCAGCCCAGCTGCCCTTCCTTGTCCCCCAGAGCATCATTTACCTCCAGTAAAGCACAGGGAGGCACCTGGCAAGCGCCAGCATCCCTCTTGTAGAGAAACAAGTGTCAGGGGGTACCGTGGTGGCGGGGGGGTGCAGGGGGATGTTGGATCCTGCAATTTAGCAGGTATTATTTGGCAGCTATAAACAGAACCTCTCACACAGCTGGGGAGAGATAAAGGTTGCAGTGCAGATACAGATTAGGTGGTTCCCTTGAGGCTGTGACACCTTGGGATAGAAGCAGATCTTCTTCAAGGGAACAGCTTGCTGGCAGCCTGGAAAACCTGGAGCCGAGCGGCCTCCAGCAGCACCTCAGCCCTTGCTTTGCACCCACAGGGCAGACAGCGAGTGCTGGGGGCACCGGGAGGTGCTGAGCAGTGCACCTAAGGTGACTGTGTATGGGGGGAGGGATGCAAAGGGGCAAGAAATGGCTCTTTGCAATGTGGATACGTGCCCGTCTCACCCAGAAGCAGCAAAGGAGGTGGCAGCGGTGGCAGAGAGACCCCAGGAGTGGGTGGAGAGGCACCAGGAGCAGTCAAGGGCAGTGCCAAGGGGCAGGATTTGCAGACAGAACAGGCAGGCACAGCACACACCGGAGCGAGCCCCAGGCTGGGCCAGTTAGGACCACCAGCTCTGCCCCTTGGCGATGCCCCTGGGTGTCTTCCCCAGCTGCCACCGCGGCTCTTGCAGCTCTGACATGGATTTGTTTGCTTCCCACCAGGAGTGCTGGTGATTTACTCCCTGCGGCTGGGTTTAAAGCACGAGCACCGGAGAGATAGATGGCTGCACCCAGTGCCCTTTGTCCTGCTCTGCCCGCTCCCTCTTCCCCCTCTCCTGCAGGCAGAAACGAACCCGGCGCTTCACAATGAGTGCCAGGCAGGGGAGGAAAGATTTAATACCCAGGTGCGCAGGCAGGAACGCAGCATGCTGTGTGCCGGTGATTTCCGATCAAATCTTCGCTCCTGCGGTTTCTGAGGGGGGCAACAGCAGCGCCCCAGCTCTGCCAAGGACTCAGGATGCAGCTGAGGTCACTCGGGCTCGAGGCCAGGCAGGGAGTGGGGCTTTTCCAAGCCCTGGAGCGCTCAGCCGTGCTGCCCATCCCAGTGTGTGAACCCCCTCTTGCCACAACCAAGGTGTGATGACCATGCGGACCGTGACGCGCAGTCCGCTCAAGCCCCCAACCCCCATGCACGCGCTTGCCAGCCCCACTCATTAAACCAGGCTCGTTAGGTTGTGACTCCACTTCCCGCCTTGTCACACCATGGGGAGAAACCGATGCAGGAGCCAAAATCAGCATCATTGAGCTGCTTCTAGCGGCCAACACTCCTGCACAGCCTGCAAGGAGGGCAGCTTGCCATCCCCATGCCCCCCCGAGCTCCAGCTACCCCTGTGCTGGGGACCCCAAAGCCAGTTCAGGGCTGGAGACAGATGGGGGGCTAGAAATCCCCACTTCAGTTTGGGGTTGGAGGTGGATGAAGGGTTGGGAACTCCCTGCCTCATCTGAGGAGATGGAAGCAGAAGCAGTGTGAGGCTGGGAACCCCAGCATGGAACCCCCTACCCTGGCTCAGGACTGCAGGCAGATGAGGGAGTTGGGGATCCCCCACCCCAGTTTGGAGGCTGGAGGCAGATTGAGGGCTGGAGACTCTCCACTCCATTTTGGGGTTGGAGGTAGATGGGGGGGCTGAAGACAGATGGGGGGCTGGGGACACCCCATCCTAATTAGGGGCTGGAAGAAGACGAGGGGGCTGGTTACCCCTCACCCCTGCTGAGGGGCTGGAGGCAGATGGGGGGCTGGGGACCCCCCACCCCAGTTGAAGGGCTGAAGATGAATGAGGGCTAGGGACCCTCCATTGAGGTTGAGGGGCTGGAGGCAGATGCGGCCTGGGGACCCTCCTCCCAGATTCAGAGCTGGAGGTGGATGAAGGGCAGAGGACCCCCTGTCTTGGTTGGGGGGCTAGAGGTAGATGAGGGCCTAGATGTGGATAGGGGGCCAGGGACCCCCTGTCTTCATTAAGGGGCAGGAGGCAGATGGGGGCCTGGAGGTGAATGAGGGTCTAGATGTGGATGGGAGGACCCCCTGCCCTGACTGGGGGCAGATGAGGGTCTGGAGGTGGATGAGGAGATGGGGACCCCCTGTCTTGGTTGGGGAGGTGGAGGTAGGTGGGGACTGGGATCCATTATCCCAGTTCAGAGCTAGAGGAGGACGGGGCGGGGTGCGGGGGGGGGGTGGTGCTGGGGACCCACTGCCCTGGCTGGGGGGTGAATGAGCCCCTCTGAGTTGTGACTCTTGCCTCACTCTCGCAGCAGGACCCCTCAAACTTCACCACCCCCGCCCTGGTGTGACACCCCCGCTCCCGCAGGTGGAACTTTCCTCGCAGGGCGTGAGACCATAGAGGCGACAGGCAACACCAAATGGGCGTTCTCCAGAGGGGGGGAGAAGAGACTCGTTTCCTCTAAAACTGCTTGGAAGAATAACGAGATCAGGCACTCACGGACCCAAACGCATGTTTTGGAAATGGGGTGTCTGGAAGTGGTGTCTCTGTTCTCCTCTTTGCCCCATAAATCCTCCGCAGAGCCCAGAAGGATGCCCCCATCTAGCCCTCCATATGGTACATCCCTCCCTGTTTACTCTTTTTGCGCGGCCGGCTTGGGTGGGGTTCTGCTGCTGCTCCTTTTCCGTACGCAAATAGCGTAGGGCGGCTTTGATTGACAGCGGTACTAGCCAATCGCCTGGCAGAAGTGCTGGCCGAGCAGCCAATAGCGCGGCGCGCCGGCGGCCGGGAGGAGGCGGGGCGAGGCTCAGCCGGGGCAGGGAGGGGGAGCCGTGGAATGGCGGACGGCCGGGGTGGCCCGCCCTGGTGGTAGCGAGCCGAGGGGGCCCGAGGAGGCAGCAGCAGAGGGAGGTGAGTGCGAGAGGGGCGAACGGCGACTCCTCGGGCCTCCCGGGACGCCTCGTGTTGGGGGAGAGAGGCAGAGGCGCTAGGTTGGGCCGCTAGGCCCTTGCTAAATAGTGAGCTATGGAGATGAGGCGGGCGGTGCTTCCTGCCACATAGTGAACCCGTGGTGGTGCGGGCCCCGGTGCCCCCGGGCTGGAGGGGTCGGGGCGGGCCTGACCCCGGTCTGGGCACAGTGAGGAGAAACGGCTTCAACCCTGTGCTGACACCGGCCCAGCCCCTCCCAGGGACCATGGCTCACTGCAGGGTGTGTGCCCTGGGGCTGCCCTGCCCGGGGAGGGGTCAGAGCCTATGCTGGGGTTAGGAAATCCCCAACGTAAGAAGGTTGTGGAGCTGTTGGAGCGAGTCCAGAGGCGGCCACGGAGGTGATCTGAGGGCTGGAGCATCTCTGCTACGAGGACAGGCTGAGGAAGTTCAGCCTGGAGAAGAGAAGGCTCCAGGGAGACCTTAGAGCAGCTTCCAGCACTGAANTTCTATGATTTTGTGAAATGCCAGGCACTCCCGAGTCCTTGCTGGTGTCTGCTGTCCTTGGGTCCTTACAGGGGTCTGATTTACTATGGGATAGTTTGAGGAAGCTGGGGTGAAAGAGGGGGTTGTGCAGGGTCTGCTCTAAGGGAGAGACCGTGATACTGTGCTGGGGGGTGGGGTCCTCCCCTTTCTAGGCCGCTTGCAGCCTTTACTGCCTGGGTTTGACATCAGTGCTTGTGCAAACGTGTGCGTGTGTCTGTCTGCATAGTCTGTCTGGGTGTGAGCTGGCTGCCCTTGTTGGTGCAAGTCCCGATGACTGCACTCGTGGAGTGTTGCTGTGAAAGCAACTTCTCCCTCCTGGCTGTCTTCCTGCCCTGGAAGCAGGTGCACGCTTCAGTATGTCTGGCTGCACTTTAAGAGTGTGTGTAAAGCTATTAACTGTGGGCCCATAAGGTGTAAAACCACTTGGGGTGAGACCGTGTGGGTGCTCCTGCGTGCCTTGGAAAATGCTTTCCCCAATATTAAATCCTCAGGCGCTCTCTGAAAGGAAACCTTGAAGGACGTAACGGGATATGGTGGGGTAGTTTGGTCAAACATCCTGAACTGCTGGTGACCTCAGCCTGTATTTCTTCCAGCGAAGAATTAAGTTGTTAGGAAATGTCCTTGGGGTTGTACTTCCCCAGCGTTTAGGCTTGTGTTAGGGTTACTCCTTTGGGGTACAAATAGCCTACGCCCCTTAGAGAAGGGTAAGAGATTGCAGCTCCTCCCTGTTTGACCTCAGGGACTTTCTTGGGCTAGGATTCTTTTTCCCCCTGCACAAAGTTCACAGTTGACGTTACTCTCTTAGTTTCGTTAGTAGCAACAGCAGAGTTGGGCACCTCAATGTTGATTAAACCACTGGTAGAATCAGGAGCAGGAGTAGCCCTGCTTGATAACACACTGCAAAACACTGAAGTCTGAGTCTTTCAGTCCCGTAGAGGTTGGCGGACGTGAAATTATGTTAATAATGCTGAAAAACCTTTTTGTACTTAACTTTTTTGTCAGCTATACCTGCTGCAGGCAGGGCCGTAACCGACGGTGCCTCCGGTAACCCTCGTACTTGTATGTCCTTCCCAAAGATTTGTGAGATGGAAAAGTTGAAAGTAAAAGATGTGAGGAGTCCGCAGGACGTGTATGCGTGTGCTTCCCTGTGGCAAAGCTGATGCACAGTGTGACTTTATGGGAAGTACCAAAGTCTGTCTGCCCGGTCACATGAGGAAGAGGAATGGTTGCATTTTCCACCCCTTTTAAACAGCTACGGGATCAATTGCTGCTGAATGCTTCAGGGATTTAAACTGCTGCGTTGCGACACTTCGTTCCGATTCGCCCCTTATTGTCCTTGAGTTGGAGTTTTGTCATAGAAACCAACACAGGGTTTAATCCAAAACTTAGTTAAAGACAAACCAGAGTGATCATCTGCCCACTGAGAACATGGTCAACGTGTTGATAGGGTGAATTTGAAAATCCACTTGCATTGACAGCCAGGGACAAGGTTTATCTGAGAACTGGGGTGCAGCAGGCCAGGTGCTTCAATTCTGCTGTTGTTTTTAAGGATTGTGCTTGAAATCAGAGAGTTTGAATGTGAGAGTGTAACCCAGGCGTTAGAAGACTACCTAACACTGATGTTTGGTCTGGCTACAGCGGTTGATATTGTTCTTGGATGGGTTGGTGATGGTGGGAGGTGTCCCAGGACTTCTGTGTTCCAAGACATTGATCCCTGCTTCGCTAAGATCCTTGTTCTGTTTGGGGTGAGAAGCAAGTTTGCCATCACCCTGTGGGACTCAGCTGAGACAAGACCCCCAGCTCACTCCAGCTTCTACACTCCTAACAAACCTTTCCAGATCTGGTTTTACAAAGTCTGCTGTGGGGTTGAGGAGGGGGATGCAAGCTAAGGGTACAGGGGAGGCAAAAAAAGAAACGTGGTGCATTTGTGGCTACTTTTTGTTGTACAAATCATGTTTGAAATGTGATGTTGGGATGCGAGTGTCTCGCTACAGAGGGGTAGAAGCTGAAACTGCAGCCCTTGTGCCTTTAGAAGCGCCGCTGTGGGGTTTGAAGGGATGACTTAACAGGCAAAGTCTTTTCAGCAGAGTATTAAACTGCTTTCCCTGTGAGTAATGTGACACACCGCACAGAAATGGTGTATTTTTAAGTTACGGCTCGGAAGGTATTTGTGAGCGGTGATTCATTAAAAAGAATCCAACCTTTATGATAGCGGCAACCCAGTTTCTCCGCATGCTTGGAATATATCTCATTCTTCAGGGCTGGTCCAGGAAAAGTTGATTTCATTCACAAAGCTTAGATAATCGCGTAGTGTGGGTGGAGGGGTTAAAACTTCAGTGATTACTTCAGATGCGTGGAGTTGCAGCAGCAAATCCATCTCCTTGGGTATTTTATTATCATTTTTTTTGTGGCGCTAGAAGAACAAAGCAGGTTGTGAGGATTAATGTTTCGACAAAATCAGGTTAGTTTTCTTCGACAGACTAAGAAGGAAGACTTCAACAAGTGTAAGACTGGGCTTTAATCATTCTCTACGCAGGCTTTCAGGACTCAAATGTTTAATAGCTTTAAGTGTAAGGTTGCCGTCTTGTCTTTGCTGGGGTTGATGATAATACTTAGCCTTTGGTCAATTCTTCTGAGCCAAACATGTTGCTGTGTGTGCTGCACGAGTCAGTCATCAACCAGGAAAAGGGTTTAATAGCTGTTGTAGTTGCATGTGTTGGGGATAAAGTTCCCGCTGTCCTGGTTAAAGAACGGGACACCAGCAACATGCTGCTAAGAGATGCTTCTGAGGGCTAAAACAGCCTAACAGGCCCTGTCTGATGGTTCAGCTCTGGGCTTGCACCTTTATGTAGCTTCTACATCGCTGCTCTATATAGTTTCTTCACAACAACCCCGTGCAGTGCTCCAGGCTTGAGGAAGAGCAACTGGAAAGCTGCCTAGCAAAAAAAGACCTGGAGGTGCTGGTCAACAGCAGCTGAACATGAGCCAGCAGTGGCCCAAGTGGCCAAGAAGGTCAGTGGCATCTTGGCCTGTGTCAGAAACAGCGTGGCCAGCAGGAGCAGGGAAGTGATTGTCCCCCTGGACTCAGCACTGGTGAGGCCACACCTCGAGTCCTGGGATGAGTTTTGAGACCTTGGCTGCAAGAAGGGCATTGAGGAGCTGGAGCATGTCCAGGGAAGGGGAATGGAGCTGGGGAAACGGCTGGAGATCAAGGGTTGTGAGGAGCAGCTGAGGGACCTGGGGTCGTTTAGCCTGGAGAAGAGGAGGCTGAGGGGAGACCTCATCACTCTCTGCAGCTCCCTGTAAGGAGATTGTGGAGAGGTGAGCGCTGGGCTCTTCTCCTACATGACAGGCAATAGGGTGAGTGGAAATGACCTCAAGTTGTGCCGGGGCAGGTTCAGACTGGACATTAGGAAATGCTTCCTCACTGAAAGGGTTCTCGGCACTGGAAGGGGCTGCCCAGGGAGGTGGTTGAGTCCCCCATCCCTGGAAGGATTTAAAAGACAGGTAGTTGAAGTGCTTGGGGGGGATTTGGTTCAGTAATGGACAGGTACGGTTGGACTCCATGATCTCAAAGGTCTCTTCCAGCCAAACAATTCGATGACTCTATTATTATACAGCACTAAAATGTGCAGGAGGCAACCCAGAAGTGACACTTTCCCTGTGCGGAAATCTAGAAAAGCAAAATGCAAGTCTTCTCCCAGCCTGACCTCTGTTGTGTTACTGTTTTCGGCAGCTTCTGATGGGAACTGTGGTAAGAAATTGTGTATTTCAGTATTTATTCAATGTGCAAGGATAAATATTTGTGAGATCAGGCCCTTAGTTACTGCAGATTAACATTTATTTAAATATTGTAGGTATTTATAAACACTGGATTTAAAAAAAGCCGTGTGGAAATGGCTTCTGCGTAATAAGCAAATGACTGCTCAGAACAGAACCACCCTGGTGGCATTTACTTCCTTTTGTATTTTTGCAATTCTGTGTAATAAAAAGACCACGTGTTCTCATTTTGAGGAGGTGAGGCCACTGGTGCTGCTGACCAGGCTTCGGTGCAGTGGGTGTGCTGGCTAACGGGGGCTTCTACGGACATTTAATCATAGAATCTGGGAATTATTTGGTTTGGAAGGTACCTCAAAGCCCATCCAGTTCAAGCCCCGGCAACGAGCAGGGACACCTCCCACTGGATCAGGGGCTCCAAGCCCCATCCAACCTGGCCTTGAACCCCTCCAGGGATGGGGCAGCCACCACTGCTCTGGGCAACCAGTTCCAGGCCTCTCCACCCTCAGCACGATGAATTTCTCCTTAATGTCTCATGTAAATCCTCCCCCTTCCAATTTAAAGCCATTCCTCTCATCCTGTCGCTTTAAGCCCTTGTAGAAAGTCCCTCCCCAGCTTTCCTGAAGCCCCTTTCAGTACTGGAAGCTGCTCTAAGGTCTCCCTGGAGCCTTCTCCAGGCTGANTATCCTGTGTTGGGGATTCCAGAACTGAATGCGGGGCTCTAGGTGGGGTCTCATGAGAATGGAGTAGAGTGGGAGAATCCTTTCCCTTGCCCTGCTGGCCACACTTCTTTTGATGCTGCTCAGGACACAATTGGCCCCGTGGACTGCGAGTGCTCATTGGTTCAGGTCTGATTCTAATTTATGTAAGATTTGTTCTTCCACCCGAAGGTCTGCAGGGTTTGTTTTTTTTTTCCCCTTCCTGGCAGGCTGGGTGGGGGAAGAACTGAAAGAAACTTCCATGTTATTTTGTTGAGC
Organism: Piaya cayana; assembly: GCA_013389865.1. NCBI lineage: Eukaryota > Metazoa > Chordata > Aves > Cuculiformes > Coccyzidae > Piaya > Piaya cayana. The sequence continues at coordinate 16,452 of WAAB01024423.1, forward strand.
AAGCAGCATGGCAGTGATGTGAAGCATTCATCACATTCTCCGTCCTGAATCGCCTTTGCTGAGGTAATGAGCCTGGGAAATAGTTCCTCTAGATCCTACCCTAATTCTTGACATTGCTCTAAAGCTTTCTGGCATTACGTTGCTACTGGAGAAGTTGTAGAGCACAGACTTATCTCAAGTATGCATCTGCCAGGGGCTTTGATGAAGAAAATTTAAAGGAACAGGATTCTTGGTTGAAATTTCTGCCTCAAATGGGGTCAGCAATGACCTGCTCTGTTTCTTCGACACCTTCTGTGTCGTCTCCTCTTATAGAATGGTGTCCCAGACCCATTTTGAGGCGAAGTGGTGGTTTAAAGGATGCTGTGATGCCGAGAGATGAAGTAGGGAAATATTTAGCCCTGCATTCCAGTGGGACATGTCCCTTCCTGTCGCAAGAGGGTTTTAATTAGAATCGTAGAACAACCAGGTTGGAAGAGACCCACCAGATCATTGAGTCCAACCATTCCTATCAAATGCTAAACCATGTCCCTCAGCACCTCATCCACCTGTCCCTTAAAACCCTCCAGGGAAGGTGACTCAACCCCCTCCCTGGGCAGCCTCTCCCACTGCCCAATCAACCTTTCTGTGACAATTTTTTTCCTAATGTCCAGCCTGACCCTCCCCTGGTGGAGCATGAGGCCATTCCCTCTCGTCCTGTCCCCTGGGAGAAGAGCCCAGCTCCCTCCTCTCCACAACCTCCCCTCAGGTAGTTGCAGAGAGCAATGAGGTCTCCCCTCAGCCTCTTCTTCTCCAGGCTAAATTAGATGATCTTTAAGGTCCCTTCCAACCCAAACTGTGCTACGATTCTATGATTTATGAAGCAGCAGCCATTGGCATTTGTTCTTGAGTGCTCAACTCAAGGGCTGCCCAGGGAGGCGTTGGAATCTCCATCCTTGGAGGGGTTAAAAAACTGTATGTCTGTGGCACTTCAGGACATGCTTTAGTAGGCACAGGAGTGTTGGGCTGGTGATTGAACTGGATGAGCTCTTTTCCAACCTCAATGATTCTATGGACTTTCTGCAGAGGATGCTGTTGCTGGGCCTCCGCTTCAGGGGAACTGCTTGGAGATCACCAGTGACCTCTTGTCTTGGAGGTTTTGGTTCTCCTTTTGGACGTGCTGCAGTTGAGAACAGGACAGACACACACAAAGAGCTACCCATTAAAACGTGTTCTTAGCGCTGCTGTAAATCAAACCTAAACCCTGAGTTGATTATTTTGGTTTGTGCTGAAAGCACTCAATAAGAGCCTAGAGCCTCTCGTGTTGTCTGATGCAGCCAGATCACCTCCTCCTCAGAGGGTGCTTATTTAATATAAACGGTGATACATTCATTTATAAACCAAAGGCGCGCACAGATTTGAGATGAAAGTCATCTAATTGTAAGGTGAAGAGCATAAACCGAAGCATCTTTTCTCCTGGCCTGTGATAAATGTGGGACTTGCTGCCGTTTCGTGAAGCCGTGTATTTAAACGATTTCCAAGACTGCTGGGACCAATTTCTAGAAGTGAAATCTAGAAAGGACAATTAAATAGGAATGTTTTTCCTCTGTGTGGTCTTAAGGTGCAGTGGGATGCTGCAATGTGGACAAGCAAGGAGAACTGTTGCGCTCTGCCTGCCTTGTTCTCATCCCCTTTTTTATGCACCAGCTAAGTGGCCACCGATAACCAGAGGATGCTGGTTTACCTGGAGGCAGGGTGACCTGGCGTGGTTATTCTGAAGTCCTGTGGCTTGAGGCTTCTTGTCTTGTTTCTTCCTCTGACGTTGCTGATGATGTTGTAGGGCAACCTGCTTCTTTGCAGCCTCCATTTCTCCCCGCTCATAAAACTGGGCTAATGACTCTGACCTTTTGTTTGTAAAGCGAAAGGAAAAGGATCAACAAAAAGCTGGAGTTTATTTACTATCATTACTGAAATGATGAGCAATGCCACTTTGTGGTGCTTCAAAGAGGCTTCGCTTATAAGATGCTGGAAATCCCTAGAGGGAGAAAATCTTTCAGATGGGAAATGAGGAGGGAGAATATTCCTCCTGTTCCCATCTCCTGAGTGTGCTTTCCTGCAAGGATTGAGGTGGAATCTCCAGCCATGTCTCTTCTCAGCTGAGAAAGAGCCACTGACGCTGCTTTTTCCTATAAGAGCCGAACGGGTGGGTGTCACCAATTGCAGAGCAGCGAGTTCTGCGCAGAGACTTTGCACGCTGTGGAGTTTTGCAAAAAAGTACTTTGTTGACCTATTGTATTATCGCTAATAAGATTGAATGCGGTTTTAATTTCTCATTTCCTCTTTCACTGTATGCCTTTTCCCAACTTCTTAAAGTCCTACTTCAAGTCTCTCTGTAGCAAAAGTCTCTTTTCTGTTGCTCAAAGAATGAACGATGCTTTGCTTTCAGGCAGCTCCGCACCGGAGGGCTTTAAGTGGCATTCAGAGAAGACTATCAGCCACGATATCTGATGTATTGGCGTAGCTGCGGTTCATGCATGGAGTGTAAAAAATGGGATTTAATTGGGAGGGAGGGGGAAGCGCCGCCCCGGCTGAATGGGTGGGTGAAAGTTCCCCGACCACCCCTTAGCCCAGCAAATAGTTGGTTGAGTGCTTGCCAGAGCGGAAGCGGGTTCCCTTTCAGGCACCCTGCTTTTGTGCACCATTAAAAAAAAAAAAAAAGCTCTTATGGGTTTGGCCTTGCAGCTGCAAAAAAAAAAAACAACCCAACACCAAACCGTGCACACACCCAGATCCTGTTCTTTCAATACCAACAGCTGCCGAGCCGCTCCGTTGCAGGAGGAAGGCGTAGAGCTATAAACACAGCTTGTGTCAAACCTTTACCTTCTGTTTAGGGCAGCATGAAGTAAGTGTCCGCTTCCCTTTTGGAGGGTAAATTAAAAATGTGTGTAATTAACTTACATAAAATAGCCTTTGGGTTGCTGTTGAGGATTCAGTTTTATGTCACAGAGGTTATGTCTAGGGTCTGGCTTCACATGTGACTTTTCCATAAAGCAGCTTATTATGGACTCACATAGAATCATAGAACAACCAGGTTGGAAGAGACCCACTGGATCATCAAGTCCAACCATTCCTATCACATCTTTAGCATCCGTAATACAGTCTAATCTCTCTTCTCCCAAAAAGTTTGGTTCAATAATGTGATAGTTCCAAACAGGGAGATGGTTTTGCATGGTGCGGAGCCTGGAGTTTGCGCTGTAGATTACATAAGGTGAGATCACTGCTGGGCTTGGAACATGCAAAATGGAAACAACTGCAGCCTGAAAAGAGTGTTTTTCTGCCTGTCCCAAGGAGATTACCCAGGCATCTGTCACCACATCCAAGCTGAAATCTGACCCTGCTCTGTCAGACCAGGGGGGCTGATTGAAACCGTGGGGCCTCGCTGAAGTCTGCTGTTCAGTCCCGCTGGCTGTGCGGATGGAGAAAGTGAGTCCAGGGATTGTCATGCTGTTGAGCAAAACCAGAAGACTGCTACTCGCAGCTTCCTGCAGCTCTGCCTGCAAATCCCAAATGGCAGCTTGGGATCCTGCGCTGTGCCTGTACGTTGCACAGATGCCTTGTGTATGCACAAAAAACCCCAGATCTGGTGTTTCTCGGGGGGGGCGCCTCTATGGAAGAACTGGGCGATCCCAGATACGAGGCAGAGCCCTTCTCCACCAGCCCTGCTTCCTCTTCCCACCCATCTCCAGGATAAACCGCAGGCGTGGGGAAGAACTGCCTGGAAAGCCCCAGGTATGTGGTGGCTCGTGGTCCTGGTGGGACGGGGACCTGTCTGTTCTACCGCTGCCTTTCTTCCATCTCGCTCGACTCCTGAGATGCCTCAGCGTGGCATCACGTCTAACTTCTTTCCCCTCTGCAACAGAAAAGCCATGTGTTATTCTGACTATATTAAGGCACTGTTCATAAACCATTTTAATTCGGATGCTCAAGGCTGCTCTGTTGTTTTTTTGTGCAAGAAATCCCAGCAGATATAACACTTCTGGAAAATATCAGGGAGTTGGTGCCTTCCCCCCCCCACCTCCTGTCAAAGGTTAACTTAAAATATTAATGCTGCAAAGATTCATTTAAGATACTAAAACTGTTCAGGCAAGAATACATGTACATATTGTAATTACTTCCTTTTTCTTACAATTAAAGTAATTGGATTATATTTAATGAGCTATTTACATTTAATAATTAAGAAAAGACTTATCTTTCCAGTATTCCCCAAGTGCAGCAGAAGGGTGGGGGCACTCAGAGCTGTGATATAATTATCTAGGCGTGAGTGGAAACTGAAAGAGCAGTTGAGCTGTATAGAAAACACTTGGAACTGGTTTGTTCCCACTCTTTCATTAATCAAAATAGTTTAGTGTGTGTTAAAGGAGGGGAGGCTGAGCTTAGCTGCAAATGAGACAGAGTTTATCTGCTGAAAAGGAAGGTTAAAATATGTTCAGACTTCAGGAATAAGTCATTTAGAGAGAGAAAAAAAAAAAAACCACACCCTCTCCTTCCGTATTAATTACCGAGTGCTGCCCCAGAATGAAAATGTGCTGATGTATTGTGAGGGCTGCGCTTTGCACCAAGCGCTTTTGTTAGAGCTAACAGGCACAAGCCTTTCCTCTTGCTGGAGGAGGCTGGTGTGAAGGAGAGGAAGAAAACACGCTATCCTCATTAGCAGTAATTCAGCTCGGGAATGAGCGATTCAGCCGTGTTTGCGTTAGCAGCCGCGCACCATTTGCAGAAGTTGGCCTGTGGTTCTGCGCCGGCATCCCCGCAGCGCCGGCCTGAGGCTCGGTACCTGCAGTCTCTCCAAATGAAGCTGCTGGGGAATGATCCTGCTTCTCTCGCTGCCTAAATTGCACGTCTTCTTAGTCAAGACCTTTAGAAGCGAATTCAGTACTTTTGCCGACTTCGCGGCTTGGAAAATAAAATCTTGTGATTTTTATCTAGAGCTCATTTTGTCTGGACTGAGAGAATCGTAGAATCATGGAGTGGTTTGGGTTGGAAGGGACCTCAGAACCCATCCAGTTCCACCTCCCACTGGATCAGGGGCTCCAAGCCCCATTCAGCCTGGCCTTGAACCCCTCCAGGGATGGGGCAACCACGATTTCTCTGGGCAACCTGGGCCAGGGTCTTCCCACCCTCACAGGAAAACATTTATTTCTAAGGTCTTGTCTAAACTTCTTCTCTAAAGCTCTTCAACCTTGACCTTTAAGGACTGGTTTGGAGGGCAGAGAGGCAGCCCCTTTTCACAGACATCTCTCTCTTGGGTTGCTCTGACTGCTCAGGGGATCCATCTCCTGGGACAGGTTGGGGCCGATTTCTGGAATGGTCCAGAGAAGAGCAACAAAGCTGGTGAAGGGGTTGGAGAACAGGCCTTATGAGTTGCAGCTGAGAGAGCTGGGGATGTTTATCCTGGAGAAGAGGAGGCTGAGGGGAGACCTTATTGTTCTCTACAACTACATGAAAGGAGAATGTAGAGAGGAGGGAGCTGGGCTCTTCTCCCAGATGATAAGATAAAGGGGAATGGCCTCAAGCTGCGCCAAGGGAGGTTCAGATTTGACATTAGGAAAAAACTTTTGTCCAAAAGGGTCATCAGGCACTGGAACCGGCTGCCCCAGGGAGGTGGTTGAATCACCACCCCTGGAGCTGTTTAAAAGACTGGTGGATGAGGTACTCAAGGATGTGGTTTAGTGGCAGATAGGAATGGTTGTACTCAATCATGTAAGCGGGTTCTTCCAGTCATCTAGGAGGTCTTTTCCAGCATAGTGATTCTATGATTCTGTGACTTGGGGCAGCAGTTTGGTCTCAGACTGGCTGCAGTTGCAGTCCTGCTTCCCACTGACCAGCATTCTTCTGAAAACAGAACCTGTGGTGGGTTCTCTCTACGTGAGCTCTCCAGAGCTACCTGTTGGTGTTGAAGCTTGTGAGGCTGTTCTGTGTTATCTCTGACCCTGTATCCCTGCCAAAATTATTCACAGGTTTAACAGAAAGCGTTCTGCTCCCTTTGCTGTTCCTGTTTCCTAGGAAGCAACAAAGCCAGAGCTCTCCTGGCACCGAAGGAGCCCTGCCTCTCCCCTGATGTATATCCTCCCAGCAAAGACCTTGAAACCTTTCTGTTTTGGGGCTTTATTTCCTGTTTAATCAATAGTTCTGTATTCTGAGAATCAAATCCCTGTGACAGCTCTCTTTAATTGAGCTAAACTGCCTTTCTCTTGTCACATCTCTTCTAGAGTTTTATTTAAATGCGTTTGTTCTGGCGGTATCCTAGTCGGGCATTGACAGGAACACCGGGTGACCCTATTTGTTTAACTTGTTTTGCAGCTAAATGAATGGAAACATTAATTAGGGCAATGGTGTGTGGTTCTTTTAGGAATAAAAAGAATGTCTAGGTCAAACTGCTGGCTGTATGCGCGCTCCAGCAGAGGCTGGTGAGGATCTGTATGTTCTCCATTAGTGACACCCCCTTCCTTCCACCCCCAGCTTGATTTCTGCCGGCAGCTCCCAGCGAGTCCCTCTCCAGGAGAGCAGGCTGGCATTTATTCCAGCAAGATCATCTTCAGTAAAGCTGATAACAAAAGTTTAAGAGGAAGAGCCAAATTTTCAGTCACACCTGTGCAATCCCCTTGAGGGCAGTAAATGATGATGATAATGTGTGAGCCAGACCAAAAAAAAAAAAAACCCCACACAGAAAATGGCTTTCTGAGCCTCTTTCACATTTTTCAGAGCCAGCAGACTGGGGGGGGGGACACACAGACAGGGGAGGAGTGGGGAAAAAGAGAGTATTTTCACTCTGGGAACTGAGCGGGCTGGATGTTTGTTGTCTCGAGGACTCCACGGTGCGCGGTACAATGCGGCGTTGTTGTGCGAGATCGGGGCTGACATTTCCCTAGTGTCGGAACGTCGCTGTGGAAATGGGCAGCGCCGCTCTTGCCCCACACCGTTGCCGAAACAGCTCTTTTGTAATGCCGGCAGATCGTAATCTGGGAAGTTCTGGAGCTGGTGATTGATGGGGATTATTAGTGTACAGAGGAGCTATTTGTGTTTGCGATCAGCTAAGTGTGTTCTCCTGAAGGCCCCGGGTAGCTCCTGCTTCAGGAAGGCTTTTGTGTGATGCTAGGTGAAAACACAGCCTGTGCTTCCCATCGTAGCTGCTGGTGAGAGATGAGGAGCAGTGTTTTCCCTGGCATCCAGGGGTTTTTACCCATGGGTTTTGGGGAGAAAAACCCACTGTGAGAGGCAGCAGCCCTGCAGCTGCCCTTCAGCACTGACTCCTGCTCAGCTGCTGGCAGGCTGGGCTGTTAATGACAGATGAGCTTCTGACGCGCTTTTTGGGAATGAATACTTGTTACAGCTGGCGGGATGGAGTAGTTTGTGGCATCACATGGCAGTTTGCTCTATAATTTCGCTCCCTATTGCTCGGATGCAGCACTGATTGCTAGGTCTCTCTCTGAGTGTGGAACTGTAGCATTTCTGATTGCTGCATCCCACTTCTCTGTGGCTGCATTGTGAGCTTGGATATAGCCCTGAGCACTCAGCACAGCCTTCTGCTGAGGTGTTTTTTTCAGTTCTGTGTGTGTGTGTGTGTGTGGCTGCTGCTTCCCTTTCTGCAAGTCTTTTGGGGTTACATAAAAGCCAGTCTCTTTCTGGCCATTACAGCTACATGGGGGAGTAGTTACTGCTGAGAGAAGCTTGAAATTTGAAGCAGAGTTGTCACAGACATTAGAAAGAACAGTCAGTCTGCGTTGGCAAGCCACTGAGTTAAGTCTCATTTCATACTGATGGGAATTTCAGATCTGATTATCTCCTTCCTCCCTCATTCCCAAACCTGCTGGTGTGTCTAATCCCCCGATGGGCACTCCTAAAGGCTGCTCTCCAAGGCGCTTTAGCTGCAGGCTTGGTCTCCTTGACTATGCTCCTTGTTTGTGGCCAGGCAGAGGATTTTCGAAGCCCTGGTGAGGGCAGGGTGATTGGTCGCCCTGACGTGCTTGAAAATCGAGCCTAATTTTCCTCCTCTTCCCCCAAAAATGTGCTTCGCCTTCCTTAGGTGCTTTGTGCCACACCAGACACTATGACAGATGATATCGCTGCTGGGGTCCAGATTTATTTGCAGATGGTCCCTGATCCAGGAGGTTGTGTGTCACATTGAGTGGGGAATTACCCAGGTGACTCCCAGTAATGCTATGCTAGCTGGTCGGATACCAGGGAGAAGAACCTTGCCAGCTCTCTCCCTCCACCTCAGCTGTTTACGGCTCTTTGTGTGCATTGCATGCGCACGTCTCACCTTGTAGCCCTGCCTGCCTTCTCCTCTGCACCACGGGGTTGACTGTGCTATCTGCTGTACAAAAAAAAAAAAAAAAAAGAGGCTGGTTCCTCTCTTGCTGTGCAGTGCTGTTTTCTGCTCTGCTCCAAACTGCTTGTTAAGGAGTATTTGCTCCGAGTTGCTGTTTTCAGTTGACAGAACTCGGCGTTGGAAAGCAAATACCCAATCCTAAAATGCCCCTGTGTTGCTCCTCAGCACTTGTAATCAAAGTCTTTCTCCTTTATTGCTCGTAACAATTGTCCGATTCAACTGTGCCAACCCTATTTATTAAAAATAGTCAATAAGATGCAGCTTTGTGTGAGGGGTTTATACACTGGCGGTTCTCGTTTGAAACAAACCAATTGTAGTTGATTCTAATCCAGAACTGGGATTCCTGAGTGATCTGCTACAGCAGAGCTCATGGGGAGAGCGGTCAGTGACTTGCTAATAAGAAAGCTTAGAGCAACACGCTCCTCTTGCATTTACCTCCTGCTTTGCTCCAAATGCTGTGTTGGGAAAGACAAAAATTGCAAGTTGCATTTATTTTTTCCCCTTTGCGGGCCTGTGTTGCACCACACTCATTTCCCAGCACCCCAAGAGTATTTACAGGAATCATTGCCAGAGTCAGAATCCACTCAAAAACTGGTGAGCAAGGCACGATGCAAAGTGAGAGCTTATTGTGGAGGGCACTGAGTCTCTGATCAGCAGCCGTGAAAGAACCAAGATGGTGAAGGATCTGAAACACAAGGGTTATGAGGAGTGGCTGAAGGACCTGGGGCTGTTTAGCCTGGAGAAGAGGAGGCTGAGGGGAGACCTCATTGCTCTCTGGAGCTCCCTGAAAGGAGGTTGGAGCCAGGTGAGTGCTGGGCTCTTCTCCCAAGTAACAAGGAATAGGATGAGAGGAAATGGCCTCAGGTTGCACCAGGGGAGGTTTAGATTGGATATTAGGAGAAATTTCTTTACTGAAAGAATGGTGAAACTCCAGCAGAGGCTGCCCAGGGCAGTGGTGGAGTCTCCATCCCTGGAGGGGTTTAAAAAAATATGTAGATGCGGTACTTTTGGTCATGGTTTAATAGGCTTGGTGGAGTTGGGCTGATGGTTGGACTGGATGAACCTGGAGGTCTTTTCCAACCTCAGTGAGTCTATAAGAAGCACCGTGCATGGATCCTGCTTTCCTGGAGACAAGGACCAGGAGTCCGAGACCACCATGAGCGCAGTGAGAGACCGCAGGACTTGATAGGAAGGGTGATGGGAAGCAAAAGCTCGGTGAATCCTGGAAACGAGGTGTCAGTTGTGGCTTAGAAGATTGGTAGGAATGTAGGAGCGGTGAGCTCAGCTTCCAGGGCTTTTGTCATGCTCAGCAAAGTTTTTCTGGGCCGGCGCGGGGCTGTGGAGCAGGCCAGGGCTCAGCAACGCGTGCGTAAGCATTTTGGGAGAGGGGAAATTATGAGGAATTCTGGCAATGCCCAGCTGGAGGTGGGGCAACCTACAGCTGCAGGGAGGCGAGGGGAAAAGACCTAGGGGGCGAAGCTGGGTTTTTCAGTCTTTTAGTCACTGCCACCTTTGATTCAAGCCGTGACTTGGAGACCTCAGAGGAGGGGCTTACCATGAGCAGGTAGGAAGGTTTTGATTCAAAAGGGAGAGAAAAAATCATGTGTTAGCATAAGAAAAGCCCTTACTTCTTTTTTTTTAAGGAGGTATGAAGCATGGTGGTTAGGAAGGTGGATATTTTGAATGCAGTTGAAGCAGCCGTGTTTGTGGATTTGGCACGCGACCGGCTTCAGCACCGGCCCAACCAGCAAAGGTCCCTTCACTTCTCTCCTCAGAGAGCTAGCACTGTGTTTTAATTTGTCCTTTTTTTCCCATATTCATTAGGAATCTGTTGCAGACAGGTTTGTGTTTCTGAAGAGGTGGTTTCCTTTCAGCGTGCTCCCTCTCTTCTCCCGTTACAGCGGGATTGGGTCAGATCCTCTGTGCCCACGGTCTTAAAAACAGCATCCGCACCCCAAACTTCAGCACTAAACCAGATCTGATTAACAGGCAAGTGGAACATGCCCCAAAGAGAAGGATTTTTAGCCTCGCAATCCGTTTGACTTGCTCTGAATGGTAGGATTTAGTTATAATGTATGGCGTGCAGTAGTTGGGTGACAGTGACTAATGCCCGATGACCAGTCTGGCTAGCTGGGGTGGAAAACTGCTGCGCTGTCATGCCCTGACCACTGAAAGTAAAGCGAGCCTGGATGGCCCTTGCTGCTAGCGCACTGTCAATCGGCTTCCTAATGACTCTCTTAAAAGCAAGAGACTCCTGGAAAGCTTTTTTAGGTCTGTCCCTTCCTGGTTTCATATGCTGTTTCTTCCCTGCCCCCAGCTGTAAGCATTGTGCTGTCTCCGGTGCTTTGCTTCCTCCTCCCTCTGCTCTAATACCTTGTTCCTTCTCCAGGCTTGATTTTTCTGCCCCTCCTCGCTGCTGCTTTTGAAATACGCCACTTACTTCCCAGTCCACACTATTAATCTTTGTCCCACCTACTCATGAGGCATGAAGGTTTTTCAGGAGCCCATTAGCTGTTATCTCCGTACCTGCCCTCCAAAGACTCCTGGGGAAAACCAAGCTCTAACAGCTTCTTGTGCGGACGTCGCCTGCTCTTTTCGCTAATGTTGGCACCAAACTCTGCTTGTCTAGGTCCCAGATTTCCTATCTGCCTGCCTCCACCCTACAACAAATGTCTGCAACCTTGAAACTCCTTGTCCTTCCGCTCCGAGGAGAGGGAATTTTGCTTTGAAATGCCACTTATCCCAGAGGCTGCAGGGAGAGCTGAAGGGTGGTTGTCCACAGCCCGTCCTTCTCTCCCTGCCCTGCTCATCTCTGCCGCTCTGAGGAGTTAATCCTCTCTTCTAGTTTCCCTGGTGTTAGGAGCAGCAGCAGGGCAGCAGAGCCGTCCCTGTTGCCTTGGGAAGGAGTGACGGTGCCGTCCTCTGCGCGAGGAGCACTGGCGTAGCCATCACGAGGGCGAAACTCTTGCTTCTGCAGTGGAGTGTGGCAGGCTGTGCTGGGAGGGAGGGAGGGGGTGGCTGGCAGCTGAGCTAGGCTGGAAAGGGAGTGTTTTTCTTAGCCCTTATCACTGCTGTCTTATACCGGTATAAATTCACAACGTACTTGCGCTCTACCTTTCTTATTTTTTTCTTTAAAAGATCAACTTTCACCACTACTCCTCACTTTTGTTTTCAAAACGTGCTCTGGGGAGGGAGCTGTGTAGAGACAGCATATTCTGAGCCTTCCTTTATATTTGGGGCACTGTTCCATTTTCATAGAATGGTTTGAATTGGAAGGGACCTTAAAGATCATCTAATTCTAACCCCGCTGCCGTGGGCAGGGACATCTCCCACTAGATTTTGTGCCCTCTTCTCCTCAAACTTGCAGAGATCAGTGCTGCTGGTCTCTGACCTGTTGTCCCCATCATCTTTTGGGGTGATTTGTCTCTTTTAACACACACATGCTCACATCTCTTCCCCCTTTACAGGCTTGTTCGTCCTCTTGCTGTTTTCCTTCTGTCTGTCCTGCCCTTTGGAAGGTTTCCAGGCGGGTTTGCAGGATGGGCTCTGCAGATCCCACCGCCTGCGCTCTCTTGCCCGAGCCCTGGGGAAGCACGGGGGAGAGAAGCTGGATGCAGGCAGCCTGCAAATGCTGCCTTGTTTATGAAAGCTGCTTCTTGGTGCAGACTGCAGTCTGGGGGGAGCTGGGAAAGTTTGTCTGGCGTAAAGTGCTAAAGCTGACAGAAGATTGTAGGGCTTGGGCTGTAATCGATAAAACACGGGGTATTTAGAAGCGAAGGTCAGAGTCCTCCCGTAGTTCACCCTGTTCTTTAAATATCCCAGCAGTTACTGATGGCTGCTGCAGTGTTTGGACACAGTGAAGAACAACATGGACTTTCAGCCCTCAGGATCCCTGCTTTTATTTATTTGGACGCAGATCTCGCTCCCCTCTTCTTCTCAGTTTTGGGGAGTCTTTTTTTTTTTTTTCCGCGCAGGGATGAGCACACAAAATCCCTCACGTAGAGGCAGCGCAAAATGGCATCCTACATCTGCTTGTCTGGGAGAGATCCGTGCGCCCGGTGCGCTGCGGCTCTTGAACTCCTCTGCCTTAATGGGTCAAATTTAGCAATTCAAAATCTGGCTTGTGAGGTAATTAGGAGGGATAATGCCCACTTCTTCCTCTTAACACCCTGATAGAAAAGCATCCAGGAAGGACTCCTGGACCTCAAAGATAAGCTGCCAGCTGCCACAGAGACTATCAAAGGGTGGCTCAAAGTCAAGAGCAAACAGCTGATTTTTTATGGTTCTGGGTTTTTTGCTGTTGGTGACAGGAAGCCATGTTCCCCAAGCTGTTAGCTTCCTGTTTTATTTTTACACCCAGCCCGGGCAGATCAGCATGCCTATCACATGGGAGCTGGCTGCCTCTCTTGGGTTCTTCCTCAGCTGACCTAGAAAAGTGATTCTTTCCCCTTCTAAATTAATCAAGAAGTTGAGATGTATTTGCTTTCACTTAGTCTTAAAGATTTCTTTTCTGAAAGGGTTATCAGCTCTGCCCAGGGAGGTGGTTGAGTCACCGTCCCCGGAGGTGTTTAAAAGATGAGTAGATGTCGTACTTGGGGACATGGTCTAGTGGTGGACTTGGCGGGGCTGGATTGATGGTTGGACTCGATGATTTTTAAAGGTCTTTTCCAGCCAAAACCGTTCTATGATTTCAAGCACGTACTGTGCTCCTTGTTCTGGGCTGTTCACCCAAGATTCCTCCTCTCTCTTGGAGGTGACTATTCTGAGAGGGAGCAGTTTGTTGCTTTGGAAAGTGTTGTCAAACACTGGCAGAGGCTGCCCAGGGAAGTGGTGGAGTCTTTGTCCCTGGAGGGATCAAAAAGCCGTGGAGATAGGGTGCTGAGGGACGTGGCTCAGTGGTGGACTTAGCAGTGTTGGGTTTACGATTGGACTCGATCTTAAAAGTCTTCCCCAACGCTAACGATTCTGTGATGCTGTGTGTGATTCGACATTTTTGCCTGTTAGCAAAGGAGATTTTTTGTGAGTTCAAGTCACTGACCCGCACATAAAAGTGTTTTCTGTTTCTGTCCAAAGCATAACTTCCGGACACTCAGGTTTCCTTCTTTCTTAAAAAAAAAAAATTATGATTTTTTTTAAAAGAAAGAACTGGAAGTTTGTCCTGACCGCTGTATGGCTCGGCTTCTTTCTGAGCACGCTCTAGCCCTGCATCCTGATGAGAGCTCCCTCAACTGTAGCACAAAAACAATGGTCCAGTGTAAACCTCAGCCCCCGGGGGATTTCCCGAGGGAAGAGGGGTGCAGCCTGCAGGATAAGGAACAGTCACCAGAAAGTTTCCTGGTCAGCTGCAAACGCTTCCTGTTGTTCCAGGAGAGCTCGCTCTGTGCTGCTCCAGGAGGGAGGCATCACTTTCCAGTGCTTTGGTGCACTGGAAGAAGCTGTTCTGAGCATTTTTTTTTTTTTATGCATCTCCCGTCTTCCTCCTCTCGGTTTAAGCAAAACCTCTTGATTGCGAGTGTAAAATATTTCTGAAGAAGAGCCTGTAAGAGTCACCAAAGACGCCGTGCCTGAGCGCGGGAGGAAGGAGACCGCTCAGAGGCGGCGGATGGGTAGGAAGGGAACAACGGCTGCGGCGATGCCAGCAGCACCTTGCGTGTGGGCGAAGATGTGTAGTTTTCCATCTCTGCCTCTGTACCTGAGCCGGTGGGGCGCTGCTGTCACTGCAAGTCATGGAACAGCAGGATCTTTATTTCTGATGAACCAGTTCTATAAGGGTGGGATGGGGGGGGGGGGGGAAAGGAGGATTATAAATAAAGCCATTTGAGAGCAGGAAAAACGAACACCATGGCTCTGGTGTGCCTGGAATTTGCGGTTGAGTAATCCTTTCCTGTTTCTTTTTTGGGTTGTTTTTCATCTTTCAGAACAGTGCCTGAAGCAGGTCCACCATGCCGTTAGTAACGAGGAACATTGAGCCAAGGCACCTGTGCCGTCAGACGTTGCCTAGCGTTCGAAGCGAGCTGGAATGCATGACCAACATCACCCTGGCAAATGTCATTCGACAGCTGGGCAGCCTGAGTGAGTACCATGGCGAGCCTGCGCGTTGCCCTCAGGAGTCGCTAGTGCTCTTTATTTAGCTCCCCTTCTACTCTCGTGTTCCTATTTCTCCCCCATCTGCCTTCCCTGGGTAATGCTAAAATGTTTTCCGAAAGAAATCCGATGCTAATTTCACATCCCTGGTCCCACTGCCTTCCCGTCGAGGAGAAAATGGGGAGGGGGGTGGTGGTGATGGAGGGTGTGTATGTGTGTGTGTGTGAGAGAGAGAGAGAGGCTGCAGTGAAACTGCAGATGGAAGGATGGAGCACAACTCAGGCTTTTAAAATGGGAGGCTCTGTGAGCAGCCAGGATCTTGTGTCAGAGAATGCGCCTGTAATTGCACACGCCACTAAATGGAGCTTGACTGTGTTGAAGCTACAGTGTGTCGGTAGTCTTATTTTTAATGAAAGATAATTAAAGCGCACACGCAGAAGCCTCCTGTTTGCCCCTGCTGTTTTGTTGTGTTGCAAGACCCAGAGTCCCCAGCCTGAGCCAAGCGTTGCCTTTGGAGTATTGGGGGTTTGGGGCTGCTGGAGCTGTAGCGGTGCCTCGCTCAGCTCTCCAGTGGGCTGACTGATGGCCTTGCGAAGGCTGGAGGGAAACCGTGGGCTTATGTGCCCCAGGAGCAACAAAGAGTTAATTGAGGTCTCTCCGGGATGGCTCCTTCCTGTGTTGAACCGCTCTGGATTCTGATTAGCTACCTTTACCCTTGAAGCAAGACTTCAATAATCAAATTAATATATTGTTTAGCTTCTTGGTGGCGGCTGTGAGCGCTTCTGCTTGCTCTGCAAAGCCTTGTCATCTGCCACAGCGGGAACGTGGCAGGGAAAGTTTGGGTGCAGTCCTTTTCCAGCAGTGAAAACCACGACCGTAGCTCAAATCTGGGCCCGTGTTTGCTGCCAGTCGGTATCGCATTCTGTTGGGTTGTAGAAATGTCACTGCGCAGGCAAGACCAGACTCTCTGCTCGCGTTCAACTGGCCCTTGTTGTTCATTTGTTAGGTCTTGTAGCCAAAGATGCTTCTGGAGTGCGAGTAAAATCCATCTCCTGCATGTGAAATGATGAGGAAGCAGGCAGTAAAGCTGTGCAAATCTCAGCTGCCGAGAAAGCTAATCCCGGTCCAAAGGCGTGCCGTGGGCTGGCGTGACAGAGCCACGGGGGGAGATCCTGCAGGTTTAGACCTTCTTTGCGCAGCTCAGATATTCAAAGCCGCTCAGCTTCTGCCTTGTCGGAGAGGGTGAAGGGCTGGCAGCCAAACTGCAGCCCGGTTTCTTTATCGGGAAGGTACCCTGGGAGCCTCGCTCAGCGGCGCGGGGAGGGAGGCGCGTGTTGCCGGACCAATCGCGGGGACCTCGAGGAGAGCGCTGGAGGGAAGGCCCCGGAGAGGTGGCTCTTGCTGACACTTGCGTGTTTTGTCTGTGTGAGAGGGGAGCGAGGCAGGTGGGGAGGAAATGCTGAGCACCGACTCTTAGCCGCTTCCCTGGGGTCGGCAGTGTTTTAAACAAAGCAATATTTAGACCAACTGCTTCAGAACGCCTCGCCCCAAATGGCCAAACTCCTGTGCCCCCCCCGCTCCTTTCTTTTACTCCTGAATAATAAATCCGCTCCTTCCTCGTACGTTGAATATTACAGGAACGTGGAGCAGGTTCAGTAGGCTGTGACAGCCCTGTCAAGTGAATAATCAGCCATGCCTGGTGCTCCGCAGTCTCTTTACAAATATGCAAACATAAATCTTGTCAAACTTTCATATTCCAGTGAGTTTACCCTTCGTTACTATCACAGCTGGTAGCACTTTGTATAAGTCGGCTGTGCGTTTCTGTGTGATTTTATAGAATCCACAAGCTAAAGATGGAAAGACCTATTAAATCACGCCGTCTGTCTTCCTGCCAGTGCATGACAAAGATAATTCTTATTGTAAGCTGCACTTTTGCAGTCAAAGTAACTAAACCAAAAAATTAATCTCTGCCTTACCCCCCATCGAAAAGCGCACGTGAAGCACAGAAAGGTGCGAGATGCTGGGTGATAACTTTGTACCGGTGAACTTACACAGTTAAGGGAACGCGAACCGTCCCCGTTCTCCCTCCAGGGTTGAGACCGGTACACTCAGTGCTGTTTATATATAATTTTATGCTTGAAACATTCTACTCAGCATTGCAAGCCAAAGACTTATTTTTTTCCTTAGTGCTTGTTGCAGTTCCTCGTGAAACTCAGAAATGATTTTCGGTTCTGCTCAAGCAAAAACTGAGTTACAACTTTTCTTTTCCAAGCTGTTGCTGGGAGGTGATGGTTTATCCCGCAGATAACGTTCACTCTCGTGGTCGAATAGGAGAACTGGTCTTGTGCTGGTGTTGAACCCTGAGAGCACTGCATGAAACCAGCTTGGGCTCTTTCATAGAGCATATGTGGAGTCTGGGTTGTGTAGGAGAGTGGAAGGAGGGGGTCAGTTGAAGGTAACATCCAGCATTTGCTTTCTTCAAACACTTCAAGCTGGCATTGCCACCAAAAGGGGTGGAGGAGGTTGATTTTTAACCTGGCTGGTTCCCTGTGCTTGGCGGTGTAAGGAGAATGGCATGGGAGTGTGAGCAAGTAGCTGATATGTCGGTTTAGATAGCTGAAAGTATTTGTGCAGCTGGGCTCTGGGGAATGCCCTCCCATTGCCTTGCGGAGGGGTGCTTGCCTCTCTGATGTGACTCACCGCAGAAAGCCAGATTTTCCAAAGTCGCTGTTGAAGTTAGGCTTCCAACTGGTTATCCTTTCCTGAGAGTCGGGAGAAGATCTTTAGGAGTAACAGATTCCAGAACAAACTGTTGACCATATGATGATTCACTTCAAAACCAGACTGCTTCTGGGGAGCAGCCCTGTACTCAGCAGCCGGGGCTGGAAATGTTTCCCATCAGTGGGAATTCCATGGGCCTGTGTTAGTGCCAAGTCTCTTCCCATCGGCATTGTCCTCAGCGTGGTCAGGGTTCCCTGTCTCGAGTTGAGCCCCAGAGCAGAACAAAAAGACAATACTCGTCGTAAGTTCTTGGTTTCCTTCCAGTTCTCCCACCTCTCTCTACCTGTGGTCGTCTCTTGTTGCATGCATAGATTTTAAACTCCTAAGGACAAACACATCTTGGTACGTTGGTGAGCGGTACAGCGAGCTCCTGATCCAGGCCCCTGGGCACTCGCGCAGTCCAGGCGGTGGATGATGTTTGTCATAGCAGCCCACTGGGCAGTCCGAGCTGTTACAGAGAGAATATCCTGGTTTGAGAAGTTCCCCTTTGGTTTTGATTTAGAATAAACGTGAATGCATCAATTTTTTCAGACACTGCCACCTGAAGGAACAGAAGGGTCAGTGCTTTCATCTGCGGTTATAGCTCGGGCTTTAGGATCAAGGACTGGGTCTGCTTTCTAGTTCCAGAGTACTTTGAGCTTGTAAATATGTGCCAGTTACCCTGGAGGCAGGCCTGCTGCAGTCTGGGAGCCTTTGAGATTCTCCAGAGCAATGAAAATCTAACTGTATTTGCCTGTATAATAAACAGAACAGCAGAGAATCTTAAAGGGCCTTCAGACCCGGCCAGATTCAGACCAGTATTGTGTTGTCAGCCCTCTTTATTTTGTTAGTTTAATAGTGACTTGAAAGTGTGTCTCCATTGTTTCTTTATTGCTTAAAGATCCCTTGGAAATGTCAGGTTTTGGTGGAGCAGAGCATTTCCGTCCTGGATGTTAAATTTGGCCATGACAAACTTGAAAAGCAGCTTGGTTTGTTCCCTCTTTCTTTCTTCAAGAAAACAAGCTGGGAGACTGAATATGGCCTGATGCGGCTCACAGGGGTAATGTGGACGCTTTAATATTCCAGGTAAATTTGCAGAAGACATATTTGGAGAGCTGTTTACCCAAGCCAACACCTTTGCCTCTCGGATGAGCGTTCTAGTCGAGAGAGTTGACCGCTTGCAAGTCAAAGTCACTCAGCTGGATCCCAAAGAGGAGGAAGGTAATGGAGTGGAGCGCAGTCCTTGCAGACCGAGCATGGTAAAGATTCTCATTGAGTCAGCGCGGCTGGTTCGCGGCCGTAAAATGAGCGTGACCCTGCGGTGGGTGTTGAAACATCTTCTCTCGGACTAAGAGGGGCCGTTTCCTCCCTTCCTGAAGAAAGCTCTGTGCTGTTCGTGGGGACGGCCTTTCTGGCCGAGTCTAGATTTGCTCGTTAGCAAGTCTCCATTTTCAGCAGTTTGATAGCAGTGCACTTCTTAAATCTTGGTCGCAGAGGTTCCGAACCACGTTGGCAAGTCTCAGGAGAGCTGTGTCTGCGCAGCAGCAGATCTTGGCACGGTCTGGTCTGAGATTTGCTGGGCTTCCCAGGAGATCTGTGGGAAAAGGAACCCGACCTTAAGGAGCACTAAGCGTGCCAAGAACTCCCAACTGAAATCAGATGTTTGTTACTTGATCTTCACTGTCACTGGCCTGGGTCAGGCTGTTCTTCACTTGTGCTCTCTTCTTTCTTACAGTCTCCCTGCAAGGCATTAACACCAGGAAGGCCTTCAAAAGCTCCACTACTCAGGACCAAAAGCTCTTCGACAGAGACTCTCTCCCAGTGCCTGTCCTTGAAACCTACAGGACCTGCAATACTCCTCCACCTCTCAACATTCTCTCACCTTACAGGTACGACTTCAACACCTTTTTTCCCCTCTTGTTCTTTTGCAGAGAATAATTTTTCCTCTAAACCTGACGCGGAGGTCATTTCCCATTCCATCCTGTACTGAAGTAGCCGTTTCCAGTGGGAAATTGAGTTGCCAGGCTGAGATCCACTAGGAAATCTCCGTCCTCTGGATTGTGTAAAACTTTGCTTTTAGGGCTGTACGAATGAGAGTAGCTAGAAAATTATATACTGGGTTACCTGCTGTCACTTCTGTGAGTGCCTTGGGGCAAGGCTTGGCTGGCAGCGCACAAACATGGTAGGTGTTGTGCAGATGATGCATTTTTTTCCTGAGCTTCTCTGTAGCCCTGTGGCTCCTTTCCAGAAAGCCGCAGTGCAAACTGCAGAGCCTACATCTGTAAATGGCTCTCACCCAGGTGGGTGCAGCAGGCTCCTGTGGATCTGGAGATGCCTTTCTGTGGCCCTTCCATGCCTGGTCCGAGACATCCGACGTGACCCGCGCTGGCCACACAGCCCGTTCTCCTGAGCTCCCGTTTCATTTTGTGGGTAGTAGGAGTAAAGGGGTCAGAACGCAGAGACTTAGCCCACATCCATAAATATCTTTTGAACAGGTAAAAAGTAATTACAGATAGCTGGAGGCAGCTGTCTTCTGCCAGACGCGGCTGTACTGCAAAGTAGGAGGAGAGAGAGTGTGTGTGCATGCTCGCTCATGAGTTTCAAGGACGCTGTTGGTCTGATTTAGGGTTCCTGGGCTGGAGAAGGTGTTTTGTTTTTTGGGGGGTTTTTTCACACCAGAAGTACAACACAAACGAGTGGGAATTGAAGCGAGAGACCGGCTGCTCTCTTGGTGATTGTTCAGAGCGGTTGAGCTCTTTGGGTGCTGAGTAATGGAGAGTTTGTTTGAGGGCAGTAGCGATGGTGAGAGGGAGAGCTGGGACGAATGAGGCTGTGGGTCCACTGCCCGTTTGGAATTGGAGGACAGAGGCGAGAGCAGCGTGTTTGACCTCCTCGCTGCAGGCGTTTGAAACCGTCATCTGGGCTTGTGCCTTGTGTTTTCTTTGGGCTTCAAACAAATGCGTGACTTGGTGCTTGTTTGTGTGGTTTTTTTCCCCCCTCCCTTCCTGTTTTAGGGACGATGGCAAAGAGGCGCTTAAATTCTACACAGACCCTTCATACTTCTTTGACCTTTGGAGAGAGAAAATGCTTCAGGACACGAAGGATATTATGAAAGAGAAGCGGAAACACAGGGTGAGGAAATGGGAGATCTGTGCCAACGTGGGCCTGTCGGGGAAGAATAGGAGGTGGGAAGCGGTAATAAATCTTGGACTCCAAAGTTGCTCTCCAGACTTTAGGTTTGCACTCTTAAACTCTTCGGGGATCAATTCAGGGAAGTTTTTATCTGGTTTGCTCTCGTCCTTGTTAATTAAAAAAAGAAAACAAAGATACCCTTAATCTGTTTTTCTAAATGCCACTGTCTTTGTATAGTTATAATGACTTAATTTGTAGTCCTTGAACATAGTGCTGGTGCAGTCAGCGGGGGAGAAAGTTGTGCTGGAGTCTTTTCTACACTTCTGATGTTGCAGAGGGGTCTGTTCGGTGCAAATCCCACTGCCCCAGCACCGCAGTGTGTCATGTGGTGTAATAAATTCCTCTATAGGAGAATAAAGGAAGGATAAAATGCCCCTTCAGGAGTGCAAAACCAGGCCCTAATGTTAAATTAGGGGCAAACAGGAGGCTTAATAAAGCCATTTGAGCTGAAAATGCCAGTTCCTGGTTTGATTCCTGGGGATTTGGACCCAGATTTATCAACACTGAGACTTAGATTCAAAGAATTATTTGGGTTGGAAGGGACCTTGCAGCCCACCCAGTCCCACCCCTGCCATGGGCAGGGACACCTCCCACGGGATCAGGGGCTCCAAGCCCCATCCAACCTGACCTTGAACCCCTCCAGGGATGGGGCAGCCACCACTGCTCTGGACAACCTGTTCCAGGGCCTCCCAACCCTCAGCGCAATGAATTTCTTCCTAATGTCTCATCTAAATCTTCCCATTTCCAATTTAAAGCCGTTCCCCCTCATCCTCTCCCTGCACTCCCTGATCACGAGCCCCTCCCCAGCTTTCCTGGAGCCCCTTAGGGTGCTGGAAGTTGCTCTAAGGTCTTCCTGGAGCCTTCTCCTCTCCAGGCTGAGCAACCCCAACTCTCTCAGCCTGTCCTCATAGCAGAGGTGCTGTAGCCCTCGGATCATCTTCATGGCGTCATCTGGACCTGTTCCAGCAGTTCTGTACCCTCCTTATTTTGAAGATTACAGAACAGTGCTCCAGGTGGGGTCTCATGAGCGACTTACACCATAAAAGATGCAATTTGAACATACTTTATTTAGCTTTTGAGGATCAGAGTATTAAATATGAAAACAAATCAATCAAATTAACAAAGGAGAGATTTAGAGCCTGCTGGAATCCGGAGTTCGAGGCGAGTTATAGCCCTGTTCTTTGTGGGCAAGCGACTGTATTGCGCCCCAAAGCACTTAACACCAGCAAAGGTGATGGTGAGACTTGGCAGCCTTCACCCAGAGGCCAAACGCTGAATTGAGGTGGGAAAGAAGCTTTCACACTGCCCTCCAGGTGGTTGTGCCAGGGAGTAACAATGGCATCGTGTCTGGGCTGCAGCGAGGAAATCTGATGTTGTCTGTCTGGATTTTTTCATGCTATCTGTGCTCCAGCTTTTTTGGATGGGAGATCTTTACAGCTGGCAGCAATTGGAAACATAAATTAAAAATCGTGACCCTCTTTGCGAACGTATCTTGAAAGTGCTGCAGGTCTGTCCTATCCCTCCCTGTTTGCAGTGAGTTTGAAGGAAAATAAAGCTTCTGTTTGATTCCTCCTCCCTCAGAAAGAGAAAAAGGAGAATCCGAACCGAGGAAACGTGAATCCGCGGAAAATCAAAACCCGGAAAGAAGAGTGGGAGAAGCTGAAAATGGGACAAGAATTTGTTGAGTCAAAGGACAAACACGGTCCTGCTGGGTAAGCAAGTCTGGGGCTCAGCATTCAGCTCCCCAGCGAGGGGGAGCGGGGCGGGTGTTGTTGATTGTGATGCAGTTCACCCTGCTCTGCAGCTTCTCCAGCTCCACCACACCGTGCGGATCGATACTGCCACTAATCAGATTCTCCAAAGTAAATCCGTCTGCTGATTTCAAATTTGCTAAATAAATCAGGGAGCTACACGTTTTGAACAAGGTGGCAGGAACAGCTTCGGGGAGCGAGTCTGCCTGGCTCATGGGCACGGAAGCGTTTAAAGCCTCGACTCCCTACCCCATGGCGATGCCCTTCCCATCACACCTAGGCTGGGGCTTTCCGCTCTTGAGCAGGTTGGCATTTCGCTAGTATTGTGCGATTGCTTTTGTTACAGTTCACAAACGGCTCTTCGCACTCAAAAGTTGAAGCGGGGGCTGTCCCCGTCCAAGTATTTCAAGCTACAGCTCTCTTTAGCGCTTCTGGCTTGGGAATTCATTTAACTTTTGACACCAGCAAGGCTGGAAGCAGACCGAATTCCCCACAATGCACTTCTCGCTTGCTCGCTCCTTGCAGCTTCCTTTCATATAAGAAAAATCTCTCTTTAAATCACACTCTCCGGCTAAAAATAAAACTTGCTTTTAGTTTAATAGGAGAACGGGTTTGGTTTCTAGCAGAGGAATCGAGCAGCACAACAGCACCATTTTCTTGCTCTCCTCTTTTCTCCTGTAAGTGTGCTCGTGTGTTTGAATTCACTCAAGGTCCAGAGCCCCCAGGAACGAGGTGGTTCTGCCACCCCACAGAGAAGTGACTCACTGAAAGCTGACTGCGAGAGTGGTCTCTTCCCTCAGTGCTATTTCAGCTCTGGGTACTTTTAATGGCATCGCTGTTGCTTGGGTTCTTTTTGATATCCTATTTTCAAGCTTGTTTTTTGGCATCTTTGAGTACTTCTTTTTTTTGCCACTGATGTTATCCAGCGTAACTGGGAGTCTTTCAACTCTTAGTTGGTCAAAACACGCTTATTAGTGGTTTTTTCTATAATCAAATCACAGAATCACAGAATCACCAGGTCGGAAGAGACCCACCGGATCATCGAGTCCANCGTTAGTGGTTTTTTTCTATAATCAAATGATAAATTCTTCTTTATTCCAGTGTTTTCTTGTTCATTAAAATCTATACTTGTGCTGTTCTGATGGACGGTAGCAGTGAACGAGCACAAGACCATCTAGGCAAATCCTCGTGAAAGAACTGTGCAGGGCAAGCTAATACAGTGATGCCGGATTCTTCACATGGAATGCTTTGAGAAATAGAGACTCTTTTGGTTCTTAAATGTTTCTTTAAGGTTTTGTGTGTCCTGTTGCGGTGGTTGATAAAGTCCCACCTAAAGGCAGGTCCCACTGTGGTGGGAAAAGCCATTCCTGCTAGAAAACCTTATTTCTAAGTCGTGCGGATTGATCTGTCCGCATGGTTAACCGCTCCTTGAATACTGTGTGCAGTTCTGGGCCCCTCAGCACAAGAAGGATGTTGAGGCTCTGGAGCGAGTCCAGAGAAGAGCAACTAGGCTGGTGAAGGGGCTGCAGAACAGGCCTTATGAGGAGCGGCTGAGAGAGCTGGGGGTGTTTAGCCNATAGCACTGCTGTTTGGTGGCTGAACTGCTGCACAGTTGCTTCTTGTGACCCTTCCAGGAGGCAAAGCTCTTGCGAGCGAGGGGAAAGTAAAGAGCTTTAGACATTGCCTTGAACTCTGTAAATAACTTGCTTGTCTCGCTCTCGCTCAGGTACCCCTCGAACACGGTGTATCAGAATGGCAGCATCGGTTCGAACGAAAGCATGGAGGTGAACTGCTACCCGCCGCCGCCGCAGACTGACTCTATTGTGCCACCACCTCCTTCGTTCCCAGATGACAGCCTGCCTCCACCCCCGGTGGAATTTAGGTAAGCCTACGGGATCCCTTCTGTCACCGAGGAGTAGTAGGTGGTGTAAAAGGATGACACGAGGCAGGCTGAGATAGTTCAGCAGAACTTCCTAACGGGCGTTGTATGGGAACCAGAATGCTCCTGTCGGGAGGGGAAGCGCAACCGCAGGGGCAGAGGCACCGGCAGCACCGCTCTCCGTAAATCCCAACCATTGTTGTTGGAACTAGATGATCCTTAAGGTCCCTTCCAACCCAAACTATTCTACGATTGTTGTTCCTGTATGGAAGGGGAGAATAGGCTTGGGTAAGAACTGGAGCAGGTTAACTCATTTTCTAAAAGACTAGGGTCCCAATTAATGCTCTGGCTCCGTCGCATGGGATTTCTAACGCAGTTGTTCCACAGCGTGTGGGCTCAAATTCCTGAGAGAGCTGTGCAAAGAACAGCTTCTCTCACCTCTGTTTTGTGTTACCGTTTGCCCTACGATCTCTGACAAATGCGCAACGTGGGCACCGAAGATGTAGATGTAGTTAAATTTAAAGGACTTGAGCGCACCAGCTGACTTCTTCCCAGAGACTCTGCTGCAAGTTCAGGGCAGCGGCTTTGTATCGGAAGAAATGATGACTTCCAGTCACCTCTAGAGATGAGAGTTATTGGTCCAGCGGTGGCTCAAGACACAAAAGGTGAAACGAGAGAGTAGCTTCTTTTTTCTAAAAGGCAGTAAAACAGAGTCAAGAGTAACAGGAGGAAGTATGTCTGATAGACAGGAGTGTGTTAGCTTGTCTCCATCTTATCCAAAGGCAACAGTGCTGCAGAAAAGGCTCTTCTGATGTGTCAGGGAGAGCAAGCACACCGCTCTGCAGCACGTTCCTCTAGGGCAGAGCAGAAACGAGCTCTCAGATGAAGCTTAGGCTGCCTTATGCAGTTGCTTAGATCTCTGCCTAGCCACAGTGATCTCCGCTCTCTGGTTTTGTTTTAGTGGCTGTTTTGGAAGAAACCTGAGAGCTGGGTTCGATCTCCAGAGTCTGTTAAAAACTGTGACGGTTTTGTGGCAAATGTACCTTATTTTTCCGCTTCACCATGGAAGGAGATGTCAGTTTAGGGCTTTCCTTTACCTCTGCATAGGACATGCCCATTATCTTACAGGCAGTAGCATTTCCTAGTATAGCACAGCTTCCATAAAAAGGAGATTCACTCATGAATAGGTGTTTTCCTTAAGAGCACGCTGGGTTTCCATGTCGTCTTCGCTCTTCGTGGCAAACCATGAGACATGGCTGCCGCGCTCCAGCTCCGAGCTGTGGAATCCAGCGAAGAGATCTGCTCCCAGCAGGTGTTGAGAGCATATGCTTTCCTGGCACACCCAGCAGCCCTCGCGCCATTTATCACAGTAGACATCCCTGCTTGGCGTGTCATAAGTCTGACCTCAGCGTGGAGGGGTAGTGGCGTGCGTTGATGCCGGAGCTCTTAAGCCAGGAGGCTGCTCAGACTGAGACGCGACGCCTGGCCTCTGGCGGAGAGGTGAGATGGCTCATGTTCTTGTCAGCCTGGGAGATGGGACGGGCGATAGCGTTTCTGCCAGTCCCCAGAAGCTTTCCTTTGTTCTGGTGCTGTAGGCCAAAAGAAACACTGCAAGAGAACTAAAACCAAGGAGAGAGGTCTCATGGAAACACCAGTTAAAGCTGGGTCTTAGGGGGTTTTTTTTGTCTGGAATGCAACAAACACACATGGATTTGCATTCACATTGAAATTGTACAGTCTAGTCTGGGCTCACAGCTAAAAGCCTCGTTTCTCTCTCTTCTCCTGTTGCAACAGTTATCGCCTAGACAACCAGAGAGGTTCTGGCTCTGGAGGGACCAAACGATCCAGCCTGGTTAGCCCAAGTCACCCACCACCAGCTCCTCCCATCGGATCCCCCTCAGCAGCCAGGCCGGGCTTTGCTCCCCCTCCGGCGCCACCTCCACCACCGCCGCTGATGGGCAACACTGCCCCTCCACCACCTCCCATGGGCTTCCCGTCCCCGGGAACCCCGCCGCCTCCCTCACCCCCTTCCTTCCCTCCTCACCCCGAGTTTGCTGCCCCACCGCCACCGCCGCCCCCTCCAGCAGTCGAATATTCCAGCGTGCTCCCACCTCCGCTGCCTCAGCTGGGCGGTGGGAGCGCGCCGCCCCCTCCTCCACCACCACCGCCTCCTGGCCCACCGCCTCTGTCTTCCAGTGGCCTGGATGGCCCCCCACCCCCTCCTCCACCCTCAGACACCTCCACTTCCAAGCCCAAGTCATCCTTGCCTGCCGTTAGCGATGCCAGGAGCGATCTGCTTTCAGCCATTCGTCAAGGTAAGGCTTTGTTTCAATGCCAGCTTCTTCCTTTGCCTCTGGATAAAACCCACTGTATCCAAGTGGGAGCCATCTCGTGAGCAGCACTGTGACTGCCTCGCTGATGGGCCCTCGTGGTCCCTCCTCTGCCCACCCTGGTGACAGTGTCACAAGGTTTTATGCTTCCTGCTGCACCAGGGATGGACTCGGTGCGGTCCAAGTTTGCGAGTGGATTGAACAGCAGTGCTGGTGACCCCTCAGAGGAGCACGGAAACGATTCGCTTCCCCTTCCACCTGCCCATCCCGCCTGTCTTGGCTGTCGTTCACCATCAGTGTTATCCCACAGCGTGTCCAGCTCTCTTGCTGGCAGAGGACAGGCTGCCTTGCTGAGGGGATTGTGTCAAAGGGATGGCTGCTTTGGAGATTTCAGTGTGACCAAAGCCTTTGCGTGATCCTCCCCTCTGTTGCCTTCTTCCCAACAGGCTTCCAGCTCCGCAAGGTGGAGGAGCAGCGGGAGCAGGAGAAGCGGGACGTTGTGGGCAATGATGTGGCAACGATCCTGTCACGCCGCATCGCTGTGGAGTACAGCGACTCTGAGGACGACTCTTCGGAGTTTGATGAGGACGAATGGTCGGATTAACCACGGTCCCGTCCCCTTCTTCCCCTTCTCTCTCGAGTTAACATCTTCTTAAAGAATCAGGTGGCCAAACCTTCCTTTGCCATCCCAGAACCAAAGATGTGCCAAGGGGTTTTCAGACAACCAGCAGCATATCCCCCCTCTCCTGCCCCCTCCGGCTTTGGCAGGACTTTGTGCTCTGCCTTTCCAAAAGGTCTCCTCGTGGCTGCTGAGGGTGCGGTGTTGGGATTTAGCTGGAGGGGGTGTAACAGTTGCTTATTTAAGAGAGCTAAACCTCCAGATTCTCAATGCCACCAGGCAGAGCACACATAAACCCTCCATCCTGAGGGATTTTTTAAAGTCAAGATGGATGATCCTGTTGCAGCCGCGTGGCCTTTCAGATGAAGGACATTTTCAGCTAGTTTTCTCATTCCAACAGCAGACAGCTGATCTGATGGCTCTTCCTTTCCAGTGAATACTGGTAGTGCCGCAAGAAAATGGGCTTTAAATGTCTGTTCTCTGCTGCATCCCACGGTCAAATAATCAGGTTTTGGCAACAGTGCACAGTTCTTTCCCTTCCGACCCCCTAGTATTATTTCCAGATGACCCTGCGAGGGGTGCGCTTGCCGGCTCTGGGGCTGCGGAGCGCATTGGGTGCAATGCGAGGAAGGACTCCTCGAATCTCCTGGACTGCTTTGCCAAGCCTGCCAAAGGAGACTCGCACAAAGGGATGCAAAGCCAGGGCACGACGGCTCGCTTGGTTTTCCTGCTTCGGGGAGAGCAGAGCTGCTGCCCCACTGAGACACATCTGTGTGGTCAGCGCTGAGCGGTGGTGAAATTCTGCTTTACTGATTTCTCCAATTCATGCTGAGATTGTGTTTTTAAAAAAAAAAACAAAAATAAGTGCCGAGAGCAATAAGGGGTTCTCTGAACACCAGGCACTTTGATCTTCTTTGTCCTGCTCAGGGCAGCGCTGCCATTGGTTTGAAGAGGTGCTTTTCCTAGCAGGGTAACTGTAAGTTTTACACTGGGACCCAAGTAGCAGAAAATGCTGGTATTACCTTTGCTTCCTCCTCGCTCCTGCTTAAGGAGGGGAGTTAGTGTGCCTAGAATCATAGAATCGTTGGGCTGGAAAAGACCTTTGAGGTCATTGAGTCCAACCATACCTGTCCACTACTAAACCAGGTCCCTGAGCACCTCATCTACGTGTCTTTTAAACCCCTTCAGGGATGGGGACTCAACCACCACCCTGGGCAGCCCCTTTCGGTGAAGGAACCTTTCCTGATGTCTCATCTAAACCTCCCCTGATGCAACCTGAGGCCATTTCCTCTCATCTTATTGCCTGGCGCTTGGTTGAAGAGGCTCAACCCGCCATCCACCTCGCCACAACCTCCTTCCAGGTGGTTGTAGGAGTGATGAGGTCTCCCCTCATCCTCCTCCAGGCTAAACAGCTCGAGCTCTCTCACTCGCTTCTCTTAAGGCTTGTTCTCCAGCCCCCTCACCTTCACCTAGAAACATCTAGTGCGTCAACCAGGCTGCCCGTTGGTTGTGTCAGTCCTAACCTACGTTGTTTCCTGTAATTTTATTATTATAATTCACTAGTTAATTTTAAGAAAAGGTTTCTTCTCGTCATTAACCCTCTGAATTCCCAGGCTGCTCACTACGCATACAGTACTGGCAGGGGGAGAACGTGGTGAACTTGAACAAGCTGGCCCAGGTTTTATTGCTGTTTTTATATTGCCTTACATAGAACAATGAGCCTAGTTTGGAAATCTAGAGACAAAACACCCCTGGTGCTACAGGTGTGCTTGGAGTATTTTCATTTGGACTTGACTCTCAGTCAGGGTCATGGAAGAAACCAATTCCAGTGCCTTTTGGCGATGGCGGGTCCAGCGGTTGTGGGGTGGGACCCCACATGTCCCATTAAGACCAACTTTCCAACCTCTTTGCCTTTCCTATGTATTTTTCCAGCCTGTGCCTGTTGTGTCTTCCCTGGCTTGCCTCGTTTTAATGATGTTGCTGATACCTGGGAACGCCAGGCCCCCAGCCCGAGGCTGCCAGGTTGCTGAAAATCCTTCTTGGGGTTTGATCGATGGCTTCAGTTTGTGCCACTGAATTCTTACCGATTTCTTGTGTGTGTGCGCGTGCATTTTAATCTTTGAAAGAGCAGATAAGGGCCTGGAGGATGGGCTTTTTCTGGGGTGCGGATCAAGCTGAGATCCAGCACGACCCTGAGTACAATCAGGAGGGATTTACTGGACCCGCTGCACCATCAGATTTTTGTCTGCAAATCAGCTGCTAGGCAGGAGGCAGAGGGCGTAGACGGTGAGACATCCCGATGGGCTGGGAACATCTGAGCAGCGCTAGTTCCAGGTTCTGGAAGAGGGAACAAACCCCTCGAGTGCCAGCGAGCCATCCTGCAGTGGAGGGACTTGGAAATGCAAACTGATTATTGCTGCGAGCTGGGTAAGGGGGGGGGTTAGAGGAGAATCACTGCCTCTTGTTTTTCTGCTCTTTCTGTAAGCATCCTCCTCTGGCTTCTCTCAGAGACAGGTTCCTAGGGAAAACAGACCTTTAAGCTAACCCAGGCTGACAGCATTATCACACAGGGAAGCGAGGAGCTCGCAAATGCCAAACCTGGGTTAATTTTAAATTGCCTTAACTAGACTTGGCCCCTGTTGGGAGAGGGGAGCGAGCATTGCTGTCGTGTGAAATACAGAAAGTGCCATATTCTCCGCGCCCCAGATGGATGGTCTGTCAGGCAGGGCCGCGCCTCGGGGCGTTGGGGACACGGTGCCTGTTGCACAAGGATGCTGTGTGGGCGATCCGGCATGGCCGCGGGTGGAGTTGGTTGCTCCGACTGCCTCGCCTGCTTGGAAGGCCCCTCCTGGCAGCGGGAGGGACGCCGCTTTGTCCATGCAAGCTTGCTGTAACCGCCACCCTCAGCTTTCAAACTCGGTCTCGAGGTGGGAATCCAAACTGCTGGCTTCGAAACAGCAGGGTTGTGGACAGATAGAGATGCTTGGTTGGGTTTTTAGATCCCTTTTGGTCGCAGAAAGAAGCAGCCTGAGCTGAGCGTGGGGCTCCCTGAGAAATAACTGGTGTAAAGTGAGTGTCTCGGAGTGTCGTTGCAAAATAGCAGAGCGCTGGGCCACCAAGTAAGCTTAAGATTTCTTAAACCAGTAGGGGAAGAGGAGAGATGCCAAGAACAACCTTTGCAAGACAGCGCAGCTGTGCTGGAACTGCAGGGCTGCTGCCCCACAGAGAGCGAGGGCCCGCGCTGGCCTCCCTTGCCACCTTTGTCATTCCGTATTCACTTAATCCTTCTTCCTGCATAAAGCTGGATCGAACGAGTGAACCTTAAGCCCAAGCCATGTCCGTAAGGATTCACGGAGCCAGAGCAGCCATTTCGCCTTGTCCTGGGAGCCCGTTTGCTCGGGGCGTGCTCACTCGCTCTCTGCACACGGCGAGTTTGGACAGGCCGCTGCTGCCTTCCCCTTCCCGACGCCGCCACGCTCCTGGTTAAACATTCTCCCGGTGTCCTCGCCCGCAGTGCTTGGCTGCTGCTCCCAGCAGCCTCTCCCCCGCCGCCCCCCTTCCCTCACTCGCAGGGAAAAGCCTCGTCCCGACTCCCCGGGCTCAGCCTGGAGCCTCATCCGCAGTCGGTGACCTTCACTGCTTTCTCCTCTCCTTATCAGACCCAAAGCACCAGACCAGATCGAGGAAAGGGGTTCCTGGAGGTCCCAGATGGTCGAGAGACTCTGTGGAGCGGCGTTTCAGGGAAAGGATGTATTTTTATTATTTTTTTTGCAGTCGCTAAACTTATTTAACGTGCCTTTTTGGAAAGTACCTGCCCTTGGTGGGCTCCAGAGGGGAGCAGGCGGCAGGGCCCCGCGCGGGGTAGGTGCCACTGCCCCCACTCAGGTTTCTCTGCTGTTGGATTTCGGGGAGGTGCTTTCCTCTCTTCCTTTGTAAACAAAGCCTTGAAGTGGGAAGCGGATGCAATGTTTTTATTGCCGTATTAACATTCATTTTAATTCATTTCAGAAACTAACCCATTTTTCTTCTTGATTAGGATGTCATAGAATTAGACGAGCTGTAACCCTCCTGAAGTGCCTTATTTTCCTACATGATATAAATATATTTATAAGAGTAATTATTCCACCTGTATCTTAGGGGTTTATCGCTGAGCAGATTTGATGGGAGGAGAGACGGGAAGCGCCCTCGAAGGGCCCAGCCAGGCTGGGGGGTCAGAAGGGTGATGCTGGATGGATTCTCTCAGGGTACAGGGGGTTACTTCAGACCAAAGGAGTTTCAGTGCTGAAACTCCGCTTAGAAAAGAAGCAGGGGTGGGGGGAAACAACCTCACGTGCAAAATACTGTAGACTTAGGCGGTTTCCTTACCCCTGCGAGATAAACACTGAGGGCCAGACTCATCTGCCTCGTGCGCACGGGGGCAGCGGGCGCGGAGCCTGGGCCGTGTCCGTACCTGCGCTTCCCGGCTGCTCTCCCATATCGAGCCTGTCTGTGCTTTTCCCTGTCGGTTGGTGTGTAAGCCAGGCTTTCCTGCTGCTTTTTTTTTTTGTGTGTATAATCAGCTCAGTAACCCCTGGATGAAGATCCCAATTGCAAAATTTTTTTTTGTAATGTACATGTAAAAACAACAACAACAACAAAAGAGTAATTTTTTTGATCCTTTTTTAAAACTGTAAACTTGATAAAACCTTTCTATCCAATCGGTGCCTTTGTGTGTTACTCTGGGAGCCGTGCTGGGTCCTTTGCCCATGGAAAGTGGCTGGTGCTGGGCAGAGGGGCTGCTCTGTGTGGGATTTCTGCTCACAGGAGCACAGGGAGGTGCTGGGCCACAGAGCCGCTTGTGTCTGTACCCTTTGAGTGTCGTCGTGCATCCCACAGGGCAACCCAGGTGGTGGGATTTGGGGATCCTGGATGCATTTTGTGTTCCGGCAAGGGCTGCGTCCATCCCACAGGTGT
Organism: Piaya cayana; assembly: GCA_013389865.1. Lineage (NCBI taxonomy): Eukaryota > Metazoa > Chordata > Aves > Cuculiformes > Coccyzidae > Piaya > Piaya cayana. Next base: position 48,385 of record WAAB01024423.1, read on the forward strand.
CTAGGCAAGAGGGGTGAAGGAAGCCAGCGGGACCCGAGCAGCTCTGCAAGCTCCGTCTGCATGGAAGCCTCTCCCCGTACCCAAAGGCAGTCGTGCCAAGGTGGGTAGAGTATTATGGATGGTGGTTGTTAGCGCTGCCTGTGGTGGGTAACGGCGCCAAGGAAGCGCGATCCAGGAGGAGCTACCAGCCTCCCCTGTGTGCTCCCTGCCATACAAAATGAGCCCGTGCTCCATCTTGCAAGAGCAGAGCTGCTGCAGCTGGGCTGGGAGGCGGCTGCTTCTGCTTTTTTTGCCTCCATTTCAGCTGCTCAAGGTCCCTTCTGCAGTTAATCAGCCTGGCCCCAGCCGCCACACAGCGATGGCTCCTGGCCCTGTTCTCAGGTGCCTTGTCTGGGCTCGGTACGTGAGCCTGTTGTGCGGGTGTTATTTTCTTGCCGGTCGGTGGGAAGCAACAAAAGGATCCATCCCTGCTGCTCCTTGTCCCTGCTTTTAGCGCAAGCTTTGCTCTGCCAAATTCCCTTGGCTTCTAGGAGACACCCGTGCGCTCTCTCTGCAGTGCTGTGCCTTTCTTGGCTGACAATAGTCCCTGGCTGCAAAACCTCATTAGATTAATTGGCCTTGCCAGCTTCTGAACAAGCAAGCCCTTTAGTCGTGCTGGGGCACGGAGGGCAGGGGAAGGAGGGATCTCTTGGGCTTCCACGCTTCGCATGTCCCAGCTCTCGGCTCCTTCTCGAATCCAGGAGGAGCCGCGAGCGCCCTTGTCTGGATGGGTGCGGCTGCGGCCATGGCTGACATGGTGCCTCTGCTTTTTGGGGTGCACAGGGGCACATTGCCCTGTGCTTTTGGGGTATTGGCCTTTGGGAGTCACCTTTGAGAACTCATGGGATGCAGCGGCAAGTGTTGTGCTGGTTTAGCCACTCTAAGAGATGGGGAAATCTCATTCCCAGATCTGCCTTCCCTGGTAGCCCCCAGCGAGGAGATTCCGGGGCCACACGCTTTGTCCACCACCTCCGCAAGCGACCCAGGGAGCCAAGGAGAGCTCCTGGAGAGCAAGGAGCCTCCCTCCATCACTGCTCCCTGGCTCGGGGTTTAGCTCAGTGCCAGAGGACGAGCCCAGCAGCGAGATGAAGGGTTTGCTGGTGCTCTCAGAGCCTGAGCCCTTTCTGTGAGCAGCAGCGTTTCATGGAGGAGCGGCTGCAGCTGGGGGAGCGTCTCTGGGGCTCTGCTGTGCCTTGGCACTCTGGCCTTGGCCCCAGCCTTTGATGTGTTTGCCTGTCTGTCTCTTCCATGGAGCTCGGCACCGGATCACAGCTGGCCGGGCTCTGGCTTCACAGGAACCCCTGTCTCCAAAGACCTATTTAATTTTCTCCTTCAAGGTGGTGTTAGCAACACCCAGAAGATGCTGCCGGCTGCCTTGGACGAGTGGGCTGCGTGTCCTTTCCACCACTGACGTCAGCTTCTCTCCCTTAATTCCCCCTCTGGGACCGAAGCGAGTGCAGGCGCTGCCAGCTCCGATCAGCGTTAACAGCCTGCGCTCCCAGTGTGTGGCAGCGCTCGGCTTTGCCAATGTCACCCCCGACTCGCGCTGCCTCCCTGCGCCAAGCAGCCACGGGTGGTGGGAGAGCACAACCCTCTTCCAACTCCCCGCGAAGGGCCCGCTGCCAGCAGAGAGTCCCCGTTTTCTTGCACGTAGGTGTGCCGAGATGGCAGCTCAGCCCCTGTAGAAATGGCTGACTCCTTTCTCGCTCTCTTTCTGCCTCCTCTTTTTATTTTTTTTTTCCCCCCTCCTCTCCCTTCCCTCCTCCCTTGCCTTTGCTGTTGCCTACGCGGTTGTGTGGGGAAGGCAATCGGCTCCCGTGCTGCGGATGGCTTTATCTGTAACTCTTCCATCTGCTCACAGCAGCTCACAAATAACCACGGGGTGCCAGAGGAATTATGTATTTGGAGCTCAAGTTTCTGCAGTCTGGCAGGGCAGCAGCTCTGCGCCTGGGCTCATCCGCTCCCGCAAAGGCCAAGCGCCTGCACGGGGAGGGTTTGAAGGCAGCCAGCGCTGAGCTGAGGCTGCGCCTGGGGCTGGATGACGCTCCCCGTCGCCGTCCCCAGGCCAGGGCAATTCAGACAAAGCCCCAGTCCCGAGCCAAGCAGGCCCAGTCTGGTCCTTGCAAACTGCTCGATGGGGAGCAGAGAGGGTGCTGCCACCCCAGAGCTGCTGCACCAACCAGGGCCTTGTGGCATGAAGCCGCCTTCTGCGTCGCAATAGAAGCAGGGAGTGGGTTGGGTTGGAAGGGACGTCAAAGCCCATCCAGTTCCACCCACCTCCCACTGGATCAGGGGCTCCAAGCCCCATCCAACCTGGCCTTGGACACCTCCAGGGATGGGGCAGCCACCACTGCTCTGGGCAACCTGTTCCAGGGCCTCCCTGCCCTCAGCATGAAGAATTTCTTCCTAACATCTGATCTAAATCTTCCCATTTCCAATTTAAAGCCGTTCCCCCTCATCCTCTCCCTGCACTCCCTGATCACGAGCCCCTCCCCAGCTTTCCTGGAGCCCCTTTCAGTGCTGGAAGCTGCTCTAAGGTCTCCCTGGAGCCTTCTCCAGGCTGAACAACCCCAACTGTCTCAGCCTGTCCTCATCGCAGAGGTGCTCCAGCCCTCAGATCATCTTTGTAGGCTTCTCTGGACGCATTCCAACGGTTCCCAAATGGGAGGCTGCTAGGTGTTAGAGAGAGATCTTTCCTCCCTGCTGTTCCCTGTCTCCCACCCTGAGCAGCACTTTCCTCCCTGCGAAGCACCAACTGGTGCCTCCTGGAGCCACAGCTCCAGCGGTGCCAGGGGATGATTCTCCACAGCCCCAGCCGCACCGGGAAATGCCTCCCACTGCCCTCGGCATTTGGTAAAACGCTTACGAGCAAGGGCCGCGTTTTCTTCATTTCCTGCCTGCTCCTGCTTCCAAGGAAACAAAATCCCCCAAGCCAGGGCTGAGGTTTCTCATTTAAATGTAACCCAGGCCAATAACCAGAGCTGCTCAGCGCTCCCCACGGCCCTGCGATCCCAGCCTGCGGTGGTTCAGAGGAAACATCGGGGCTCATGCTCTGACCCAGCTTGGAGAAGAGAAGGCTGCAGGGAGACCTTAGAGCAGCTACCAGGACTGAAAGGGGTTCCAGGAAAGCTGGGGAGGGGCTCCAGATCAGGGATGGGACAAGGGGAATGGTTTTCGCCTGCAAGAGGGGAGATTGAGATGAGATCTTAGGGAGAAATATTACCCCATGAGGGTGAGGAGGCCCTGGTGCAGGTTGCCCAGAGCAGTGGTGGCTGCCCCATCCCTGGAGGGGTTCAAGGCCAGGTTGGAGGGAGCTTGGAGCCCCTGATCCAGAGGGAGGTGTCCCTGCCCATGGCAGGGGCGGAACTGGATGGGCTTTAAAGTCCCTTCCAACCCAACCCATTCCTTGATTCTATGACCCTTCACAGGCACCACAGTCAGTCCCTGGGAGCAGAGCCACATCCCTGGGCTGCACTCTGAGCAATGAGCAGCTCTCAGCTCTGCCCCAAGCAGAGCAGCCGGGCTCTGGGCTGCTGGCTGTAGGATTTGGGGTAGCAGCAACCTCCCTCCCTGCACCAGTCTGGCAGAACCCCCATAGTTTTGGCACCAGGGCTTGAGGAGGTGGCAGGCACCAAAGCCCTGGCCTGGCACCACTGCTCCCGGCAAGGTGGCAAAGGACAGATGCTTGGAGCTGCAGCCGAGCCTGGCCAGGGGCTATTCACGGTAGAGACAGGAGCAAAACAACAAGCAACAAAGCTGGTGAGGAGGCTGGAGAACAGGCCTTATGAGGAGTAGCTGAGAGAGCTGGGGGTGTTTATCCTGGAGAAGAGGAGGCTGAGGGGAGACCTCATTGNGCAGCCCCTCACTGCAGCACAGGCTGGGAGGAGAGAGGCTGCCCCTGGCTCACAGCCGTGTTGCTGGGTGAGGGGATGCCTGGGGAGGGCTGGGCCTGCCAGATGTGTGTTCACAGCTGGGAGGATGGCATGCCCACACCTTTATCCTGCTCCCAGCCTCTTGGCTCGTATTTTAATCCCCAAGCTGGGCCATTGGTCCCTCTCCAAGCTTCTCCCGCACATCAGCAGCATGGGGGTGGCTGCTCAGCGCTCAGGCACCTTCTTGGGTGGATTGAGTGGTTTTTCTACTCTGCTTTCTGCATCTTTCTCCGCCAAAACAAGGCAGCAGGCTGGGCCCTGCTGTGGGCTCTTCATCTCCTCGCTCGACGCTGCCTGCTCCATTTGCCGAAGGCCTGGAGAAGCAGAACATCCCCAGGAGAGCGACCAGCACCTTGGCTGGGTTGTCGGCTTCCTCCATCCTCACATTCAGCCTCAGTTTTCCTCATCTATCGTGGCAGGAAGGATTTGGACCCAGGTAGGAGCTGAAGGGTGTGTTTCCCAGCCGGGAAGCGACAGCGAGAGCCACCGCGGTGTCCGATGGCAGCAGGGGACAGGGCTTGAGGTGGCACCTCCTGGGGGGGGACCCATTTGGAGATGAAAACTCCTGATTTACCAGCTGGGGTTGGGGGAACAAGGCACTGGAAGCCCCTTGGCCTGACGGGGGGCGATGCTGCAGGGTTGTGGTGGGTTTTGATAGCTTCACCCCAGCTCCTGACCCTGTGATGGATTTGGGAAGCTCACCAGCTCCTGCCTGGAGGTGAGGTGGGGGGTGGGTGGGTGCCTGACAGGGGGTCCCAGCTGGGACCATCATGCCAGCAACCCCTGGCGTGTCACCTCGTGTTCCTGTCCCCAGGGAAGTGACAGGGAGCAGGAGGGACCAGCTGGCTTTGGAGAAGCAAAGGGGCTGCGGCTGCTCCCTCTGAAGATAACAGCAGGGGAAGCACGAGGGAGAGAAAAGCTATTTAAGCTGTCGTATGATGTTGACATAAGAGCAAACCAGGAATAAACTGCCCGGGAACAAAGCCGGGCTGGGAATCACAGGATTATTCACTGCGGGGGGGGAGGTGGGCTCAGGAATTCTCCCCAGGCTGAGGGATGGAGGGTCCTCAGCTCAGCCCTGGGGCACAACGGGGTTTCTCAGTCCCTCAGCTTTGCTCCTTTCCCTCTGGTTTAACCTCAGTGTGGACAAGGGGATCCCCAAAATCTCCAATTCCACCCCCAGCCTCTGGAGAGCAGGTGACAGGAGGGACAAAGGGGGCCCCAAATTCCCCAGCCCCACTCCCAGCGCTGATTCCAGCCTCTGCGGGTCCTTCAGCCTCATATCCCTTCCTCTTGCTGCCAGAAAGCATTTCTAGCACTCAGCTCGTCCGAGAAGCGGAAGGAAATCTTGATTTCCTTTGCAATAAACAGCCACCAACCCTCGGGGCTGCCACCAGGTCCCCAAGCCCAAGGCGAAGCCAAGCTTGGAGGGCCGGCACGCATCCTGCACCACCCGCACCGCGCTCCGGCTGCTCCTCTGCCCCGGGCTCTGCCGCGTCCCGGCGCGTTCGTGGATGCACAAATGCCTGTAAGAAACCTGCTGCTCCTTGACCTGGGTGGGCAGGGGCACGGGGGGCTCTTGGGGCACAGAGTCCTGCTACCGGAGGGGATGAGCTGCCCTAATTAGCTGTGCTGGCATTAACCCTGATGTCCCCGCGATGAGCTCTGCCTGCAAAGAGCGTGGGTGGCAATGATGGGCAGCCCAGACCCAATCTGAGCGGTGGATGGTGTAGGATGGACACCTTGGGGCAGGGGTCCTGGGACGAGCCACCCACACCAGGAGAGGGGCTGGGGTGCACCCAGCACTGGGGGCTTGTAGTGGTGGAGGTGGGAGCACCAGAATCTGGAAATGATGGAGATGGCAGCACCAGGGTCTTGAAATTAAGAAGGTGGCAGCACCGGGGTCTTGAAATTAAGGTGGAAGCACTGGGGTCTTGAAATTAAGAAGGTGGNGAGGGGTTTTAAGGGACGGGTGGACAAGGTGCTGAGGGACATGGGTTAGTGTTTGATAGGAATGGTTGGACTCGGTGATCCAGTGGGTCTCTTCCAACCTGGTGATTCTATGATCTATGATTCTATGATCTATGAAGTGGCAGCACCAGGGTCTTGAAATGGTGAAGGTGGCAGCACCAGCACCTTGAAATGATGGAGGTGGCAGCACCAGGGTCTTGAAGTGATGGAGACGGTAGCACCAGGGTCTTGAAATGATGGAGGTGGCAACGCCAGGTCTTGAAATGATGGAGATGTCAGCACCAGGGTCTTGCAGTGGTGGTGGCAGCAGTAACTCCCCAAGCGTGGCTGCAGCTCCTCTGCCCGCTGGTCCCCTCTGTGGATGCAGCTGTCCAGGGCCCCCCGTGCGGCTCCCCCCGGGGCTCTATCCCGCTAACAGGATCTGATGGGTGGGGGGGCTGTGCTGTCGCTTGGGATTTCTTAACCAGGCGCGAGGAATCAGTGTGGGGAGAAGGTCCTGCGATGGCACGGGAACCTCAGCCGCCCTCACCCACCCTGGAGATGCCATCCCGTCCCCATCCCAGCATCAAGCACCCACACCTTGTATCACAAATTACTTTTATTCCCCTCACACGTGGTTGTAAACAAGCAGCATCACCCACCCCCCCAAAAAAAATAAAACCCACAGAGGGGTCCCCATCACATCCACCCCACCCCAACTGTGCAAATGCAGCCCCTGTGCAAAGAAAGGCTTTGGTGGAGGGGAGGGGCAAACCTGTGTGCTGTGATGGGAGGGGGCAGCACCCAGGGGACCCCAAATCCTCTCGGTTTGGGGGTGCGGAGCCTGCGGCGGCCCAGAGGCAGCGAGCACTAGAGGGCAGCAAGCCCCAGCGCTGGGAGAGCAGCAGTGAAATCATCTTAAATAATTAAACAATAATAAATAAATGGATGGATAGATGGATGGGAGAAAGGGGGTGGGCTTGAGTCCCTCCTCCTCCTCCAGCAAGTGAATCTCTCCTCCTCCCCCTTCCCCAAACGTACAAAATATATTTTAACTCTCTGAGGTAAGTAACGAGGCTGTAAGAAAAGCAATAGGGGAGCGAACGTGTCCGGTATCGACTCCCCACCTCTTTAAAAAAATAAAGCATCGTAAAGAGTTTTAATGAAAATATGAGGATCTCCCCCCTCTCTCTCTCTCGTGCGCACACATAAATATAGATTATAGCATGGATAAAAAATACGTTTTTCTCTCCTGTAAAGTGAAAAAAGTGGAAAAATAGAGGAAGAGAAGGGGTTGTGGCCAGAAGGACGGGGCTGGGAAGAGCTGCTTGATGCTGAGAGCTCCTGGTTCTTTGGGAGTGAAAACCAGGAGGGGAGACAACAGCCCCCCCAGCCCTTCCACGATGGGTAAGTGGGGAAGTGGGGGGGGGGGAACGACACGTGTCAGACGTCGCTGGGCGAGCGGGAGCGGAAGGGCAGGGTGGAGGAGAAGCACCCGCAGCAGGCGGCCCACAGCACCTTCTGGATCTCAGGGTTGCGGAAGGCGTAAATGACGGGGTTGAGCATGGAGTTGTAGGTGGCGGGGAGGAGGGTGAGGTAGGTGTAGAGGACAGGGGAGCTGGCGTCCCCCAGCAGGCAGTAGACGGCGAAGGGCAACCAGCACGAAGCGAAGGTGCCCAGGATGACGGCCAAGGTGGCGATGCCTTTGCGAGTGGTGACGTAGTGGGACGCGGCCAGGAAATGTCTCTGGACGGCGATCTGGTGGGCGTGCCGGCAGATGATCTTACAGATCTGCACGTAGAGCTGGAGCATCACCGCAAAGACCATGAAGAAGGAGACCGAGAGGATGATGAGGTGGTTCTTCACCAGGGGCTTGACGACGCTGCAGGCGGAGGGCTCCTGCAGGCAGTTCCAGCCCATGACGGGCAGGAGCCCGGAGCAGATGGAGCCTCCCCAGGTGAGGATCAACATGATGTAAGTCCTGGTGACCGTCCTCTCCGAGTAGTAGGTGAGGGCGTTGTAGAGGGACAGGTAGCGGTCGATGGTGATGGCCAGCAAGCCGCTGACGCTGGCACTGAAGGAGGCCACCAGGAGCCCCACCGTGAGCAGGCTGACGGCCTCCGACGGAACGAAGTAGACAAAGGCGAAGTGGAGGATCAACCCCAAACCGGCCAGGAGATCGGCTGTGGCCAAGCTGCCGATGAGGAGGAACGTAGGAGCCCGGAAGGCTGGGCTGTAGAAGATGACCACCACCACGATGGCGTTCTCGCAGGAGATGATGGTCCCGGAGATGCAGAGGATGACGTCCCAAGGGTTCAAGGCGAGGGGTCGCACCACGGATTCCAGGTCCAAGGAGCCGTCGCTGCTGTTCCTGGCCGAGAACCAGCCCTGGTGGCCTTCGCCGGAGCTGGGGGGCTCTTCCTCCATCATGGTGGGGGAGGCTGACCTGCCAGGGCCAACAGCAACACGTCGACCCTCGCGAGCTGTCCCTGTGCCACCCAGCCAGGGACACCCCTGACCCTCCCCAAAATTGTCTCTGGGATGGGAGCAGAGCAGCATGTGTTGAGGGGGAGTTATTAATCCACAGAGGTTTTTTCATGGAAGGATTTTGGGGTAACACTTTGACCCCAAGCAGCAGGTGAAGGGGCCACCCTCGTGGGGAGAGAGCCCCCCCCCCAGCCCCTCCATGCACCCCACAACCAGGGGATCCCCCCCCTTGGCCTTGGGTGTCTGTGTCTCCCCAGGCACGGCTGCCCCTCACCCCCCTTCCCATAGTGCTGTGGGATCACCCCCCCACCTGGTGACCCCCACCCCGGTGTCCGTGTGTCCCCCCCTGGGTGTCCATGTGTCCTCTCCAGGTAACTGTGCCCCCACCCCGGTGTCCGTGTCCCCCCCAACCATATCCATGTTCTCCCCCCAACAATGTCCATATCCCCATCCCTGGGATCTGCGTGTCCCCTAGGTGTCCGTGTCCCTGTCCCCAGTGTCCCTATCCCCCTCTCCAGGTGTCCCTCCCCTCAGTGTCCATGTGCACCCCCCTCATTGCCCATACCCCCCTCATTTTATATGTCCCCCCCCCAACAAGTATCCATGTCCCCCTCCCCAGTGTCTCTGTCCCCCCCTCCCCAGTATCCGTGTCTCTTTCCTTGGTGGATGTGCCCCTCCAGGTCACCATGTCCCCCCCTCCAGTGTCCCTGTCCCCCCTTTCCTAGTGCCCATGTCCCCTTCCCTGATGTATATGCCCCCCCAGGTATACATGATCCACCCCCCCAGTGTCCCTGTCCCCTCTTCCCTAGTTCCCATGTCCCTTTCCTTGGTGGACGTGTCCCTCCCCAGTGTCCCTGTCCCCTTCCCCCATCCCTGTCCCCCCTTCCCTAGAGCCCTTGTCCCCTTCCTTGGTGGATGTGCCCCCCCAGGTGCCCATGTCCCCCTCCCCCGTGTCCCTGTATCCCCCTTCCCGATGTCCCTGTCCCCATCCCTGATATATGTGCCCCCCCCAGGTGCCCATGCCCCCATCCCTGATATATGTCCCCACCCCAGGTATCCATGTCCCACCTCCCTAGTGTCCGTGTCCCCTTCCTTGGTGGATGTCCCCCTCCCCCGTGTCCCTGTATCCCCCTTCCCGATGTCCCTGTCCCCATCCCTGGTATGTGTGCCCCCCCCCGGTGCCCATGGCCCCATCCCTGATATATGTGTGTCCCCCAAATATCCATGTCCCCCCTCCCTAGTGTCGATGTCCCCTTCCCTGATATATGTGCCCCCCCCCGGTGCCCATGGCCCCATCCCTGATATATGTGCCCCCCCCCGGTGCCCATGGCCCCATCCCTGATATATGTGCCCCCCCCAGGTGCCCATGTCCCCATCCCTGATATGTGTGTCCCCCCAGGTGCCCATGTCCCCATCCCTGACATGTGTGCCCCTCCCCAGGTGCCCATGTCTCCTTCCCTGATATACATGCCCCCCCAGATATCCATATCCCCTTCCCCAGCGTCCCTGTCCCCCCTCCCCAGTGTCGGTGTCCCCTTCCCTGATGTATGTGCCCCCCCTAGGTGCCCATGTCCCCCTCCCCGATGTCCCTGTCCCCCCCACTCACCTGCCGAGCCTCGGGGCGGGGGTCCCTCTGCCATGGGCTCCTCCGAGTTATAGCGCCCGAGCCGTGCCGGGGATGGGGGTGGTTTTGGGGGGGGTGTATGTGTGTGGGGGGGGGTATGTGTGTGACTCACTGTGTGTGTCCCCCCGCCTCAGCCCCCTCTCCCCGCGGTGACGTCCACGGCTCGACGGAGCCAATCAGCGCCCGGCCCCGCGATCACACGGGGGATGGAGCGGCCCATTCATAAAAAACAGACACCCCCCCCCCGACCTTACACACGCTCAGACACCTCCCCCCCCCAGCCCGGCCCACACCGCCCCCAGGACCCCCCCTCAGCCCGGGTTCCCCTCTCAGGGTTCACCTTGAGAACCTTTGCAAGGCTGTGATGCAGAGGAGGGGGATGCTGGCGGGGGGGGGGAACTGCAGGGATTTGCGGGGGGGGGAAACGGGTCAAAGGAGATGGGGGGCGATGCTGGGGGCTCCCCTGTCCAGGCTGGGAGGCGCAGCCTCCC
>WAAB01024424.1:0-26108 GCA_013389865.1 Piaya cayana
TCCAGTTCATTCTGTTTGTTTCTTATAACAGCATGCATCAGCGTGCAAGCATTTTAGACATACTGCCAAGCACTCCATGCTTCCAGGAGCACTGTAAGTGTTCCCACTAGTATTGCCACCCTTAGGCGATGCCATAACAAGGCTTGACTTACCTACTACAACTGTGTTTGTATTCCCTTCCAAATAAGGTTGGAAATAGCTTTTTCTGGTACTATTTTGAAATCATCTTTTTCAGGGATTGTGGTACCTCCAATATTTTTTCGCTAAACCACTACCACAAAAGAAACAAGAAGTAAAACAGAAAATAGCAAACATGTCAAGGGCAGTGAAGCAAAAAGCGTTCTAGGTACAGATTTCAGACTGCAGATTAGTTACAAGCCTTTTGGTGGTTTGATGGTTTTGAATACTGCAATTTACACATATTCAGATGGTTTGACAAGATGACAAGAAATTAGAAATATATTTTTGATGAAAGGAAAGAACAGGGAAAATACTTTGGATGTAAGCAGATACTTAGTAACAGTAGTATCAGTGTTACTTTAGTTGTTTGGGGTTTATTTCTTCTTAAGCAAGATATAGAAGATTAAATAGGGAAGGGTAGACCACAGACATAAGAAAAGAAGATTCCCACACAAAGCGAAGAATGGAGAAGTATTTTGTGGGAAGAGTCATCCGCTTATGTATATGAACGGATGTAAAAGAATTTATGAAAAAAAGCAAGTAGTTCCACTCTAAGTACATATGAAAACTATTTTTGTCTTTTGTTTAACTATGGCTATTACTTGACTGTTTGAAAGAAACTAAGACTAGTATCTGCTTTTTAAAATGACCATATGAATATGAAATGCACATATATAAACCTAGTTCTACTTTCATCAGATTTAGTCTTTGACATACATCATACAGAATTTTCTTTTAAAGTGACCAGTTGCTCATTATGACATATTCTGATTGCTTAACCAGGATTTAGTACAGCTCATCGTGAAGCAGAGAGACTTTTTAAAATTTTTATTAGTAATAAGTACTAATAAGAGATCCAACCACCACAACACCAGGTAGACAATCTGTTGCTGTCAACAGCAGGAAAAAAATGACTAACCATGTCATAATGCATTTTTCTGTCTCTGGTAATCTATTTGCAAATGACACCACTTTCGTATAATTCCTTTATTGCACTTTCTTATCTTATTAGCTGTGACATTCTTTCATTTATATTACAAACCAGAGAAGATTATGACTTTAACTGTTAAAGTAAAGTAAATCTAATTTTTTTTATTCAATTACAAAAAAAAGAAAAAAATCTTTCCTGGGTAAATTACTGGTGAGCCTATAGCCACCCACAAGTCAGATAAAAGTCCTCCTTGTTTGTAGTGGAATTTGCACACATAAGCGACATGGGCTCTATAATGTCTTCAGGACTTACTAGATTTATACAAAGTTGGCAATGGCCCCAAGCAACCTTTCTGCTCATTTGCTAATGGTCAGAATAAAATGCTGCTTACCTCTTATTCAGTGAGAATTGCCTGTAGGGTGTGAACTTTGAGAAAGGGGACAGTGTGCTGTTATAGGTTTTCTATTACTCAAACAATCCATTCCATTGAATTTATTTCTTGGGAACCAAAATTTTTTAGTGTGGTTTTCCATCAGCGCAGGGAAGAGAAAAGATTAAGAGAGGCGAATATTTGCAGGAGTAGAGAATGTGAAAATCACATCCACATGTGTACTAAAGCCCTCAGAGATGGGTATTGCCAGAGGATGGGTTTAGGTATTCTAAGATCAACTGATATATTTTCTTCCCTATTTGGAAAGTAATAATCTGAAAATATTTATCATTAATTGGAACTGGAGAGTTGAGCAACTTATAGTGGTGATTTACTTACAGATCAGATGTCTTACTATATAGAACTACTTAGGACATTTTCTTAGGGGTGTTTCTAGGGAATACTGAAATACTTCATCAGAGAAAACTGCCAGCATCAAGGGAGTTTGCAGGGCCATGAAATATGCATGGAGTAAGTAACCAAATGCCAAAAATATCTTAATTGGCATGGATTAGGATTATATCTAATTATATTGTGCATAAGAAAACAATTTTTTTTGGTTGGTAGGAGGGAGCAAACTCTTTTTATTGGTTTACACTCTAGGTTCATCCCCTTAAATGGTCACAAAGTTAGAGATGTTATGGAGTACAATTAAGTAAAACAGACATAATAAGTCTTCACTGTAAAATGTGACTATTAAAAATATAGTATCTCTTTCTACACATTTATACGTATACTACAGCTGTTATAAGGTTACTATCTTTATTAGAAGGATCAAACTCTATCTTAATCCTGGTAGATATTATAACCACAACTCAATCACAGCAAATGTGTGGTGAATAATAAACAAGATACAAAATGATCTTGAGCGATAGCCTTTCTTTCTTTCAGTCTCCTGCTACTCCATTGTAGCTTATACGTTCATCATACTTGTGACGTAGCTATAACCCTTAGAAAGCACAGAATACTGTATTTTATTAGGTATTACAACTTCATTTGTATGCACATAAGCATTGCTTTTTTAAGCTTTAAGTGATTTTTTTTCCCTTTGGGGGGAGACTGGAAAGAACTATTTCAAACAGTTGTTGGCCAGCCTAATTAATGTTTTTACCATGTTATCTAAACTACATATTTGTCTTCCATCTTGCTAGAAATGTTGCTTTACTTCATTTAGACAAATGAAATTATGATTTGGGCTTCATCGAAAATCAGTTTTTTCTTAGCATAGTCCACAGTCTAATGAAGACTTTTTTTTTCATTTTGATCATGTTTTTGTTCCCCATGTCCCTTCATACCCCACCCCCCAAAAAAGTTTTCTCTTACTTTACAAATATTTATTCACTGCTTTTCCTTCTTAACCAGAATTCTTATAAACAGACAACATCAAAGAGAACAATGGCAAACAGTTATGCTCCCAAGAATAATTTAAAGTGTAGCTTCCTCTTGAATGTGTTGATTTTACCGAAGACTAAGTGCAATGAGCATAGCAGAAAGCTTTCACTAGAGAGACTAATGAATTAAAGCAGGACACCTGATGTGCTAGATCAGAGAAAAGCAATTACCTCTTTTCTACTCTTTAAACCTGAGGAGGAGAAAACAGCTGGAAACAATATGAGAAGTAACACTACATGGGGAAGAGGCAGGCAGTTAGTTTAGAGAATGTTTTGAGTTGTTAGAAACGTTTGTGGACTCTCCTGTGACACTTCTGTAGTGAGTTGGTGTGGTGGAGGTAAGCCCTATGTAATTGCTTCTTAAAGCTTCTCGCTATGTGTAATAGGGGTAGAGGAGCTATTAGGAGAAAGTTGGGTCACTTGGTTTCTGTATGTCTGGGATTTTGGTGTTAGGGCTTCTTAAGGGAGAAGTAGCTCAGAGAAGCTCAAGATCGTTACTCTGTAGCTTGAATACAGCTAGTTTTGTTTGGTAGGCTTGCAGAAGAGTTGAGGAAGGATTTCCTTGACAATTTGATTCTTTAAGCTTCTGGTTGAAGGCTCTGAGCAAAGATTAAAAAACAACAACAACCTGTGTTTAGTTTATATGAGGTGTTCGTTAGTTGTGTTTATGGCATTAATACTATTGAGATGATTTCCTACAAGCAACAGTTTCTCTCATCTGCTTTTGTTTATTTAAGAAATGAAGTAAAAGTTAAAGATGTGGGTATCAGATAATTATTATGGTTTTCATCAGTACATTATTTTTGTGGGGTTTTTTAATTGCTCTTCTGTTTTTTTAATATTATCAGGATTGTAGGACTGAATGTACCTCTACAGACTTCAGATGTGTTCTGCTGTATTCCTTTCATAGAGAATGTACACTATAGAAAGCATCAGTCCTAAAGGCTACTACTATCAAGTGCATAATCAGTTGTTTATGTTTTACTATTTTTTTCAAAAAGCAATTTGTTTTAAATAAACAAAACACACACACAAAACCCAAACATCAAAATCAAACCACAACTATTTCTTTTTAAAAAAAATACTTATCAAATCCCTAAGGTTTAATACAAGGGCTCTGACTTCGCTGCTTCTAAGGATCCTCTGTGGAATTCTTATTATAAAGGAACGATAATTCAACCAAATGTTTAGGTGTGTGATTAAGTTCTATTGATTTCAAAAGTAAGGATTTGACCAAGTAGCTCAATTGGTAAAACTTTTCTTAAAAACACAAAATCTGTATAATTTTAGTAGTTGGACATCACTGTTCAAGTCATTAACAGGATGGTACTTTTAAAATCAAAGATGTACTTGTGTGTCTGTCTATTCCTAAGTATAGCTTCCTGCGTGTATGAAGTATTTGCTTTCTTAGGGTTTTTTTTTGCCTTGATTCTGGTTAATGGATAGTCTTGAAAAAATTTTAGTCCCTCCTGAAAATCATTGTTTACATAGTTTTGGACTTAAATGTTTGTTTCTGAAAAAAAAGGTGGTTCAGAATGGAAAACTGGTGTTGTAATATTTGGTATGCTGAGAGAAAAATGAATTAGGGATTCTTTTAAGTCATTTTACATGTCTTTGTTCTGGTGTATCCTGAGTACCTGCAAGAACATATCAAAACCAGTAGTATTTTGAAATATTTTTTCCCCACTTTTCTTCATGAGTTAAAATATATTCAAAAACATAATGTTGGATATAATATAGATAAGCTGTGTTATCAATTTTTGTATTTAATGCCAACAGATAAACAAAAATGCAGCCAAGTTCCTCTGTAGTTATTTGTATTTCTTCTCTCAAGTATATCGCTAAATTCATAAATGTGTATCCATCTTATAGTAAGACTGGCACATCTTGGAGCTTTTCATATCCATGTGCTGTCCCTGGTGCAACTGTCAGAATTTCATCTCGAGTCAAGAATACTGTTTTTAAGTAAAAAATTCTGAAAAACATGGATGGTAATTAAATAAAACTAAAATGAGATCACTTTGTGATGGTCTCATGTTCAACTCTTGTTAACTAGTGATTTGGTTTTGGATTTGGTTTTAATGATTCATGTTATACAGTAATGAACAAAACACAGTCCTGTTCCTGTTCCTGTAATCAAAGTATGTAAATCTAGAATGCTACTGGAAGAAAACCAGCCTTCTCACAAGTGTGTTAAATACCATAAATTACTGAGAGCTTAGCCTCCTGCAGGACATTAAGCTTTGCTCATATGAGATGGCCTTTGACTTAATTGGATTTTTTTACTAGCTGAAGACTCAAGCTGTAGATAAGAATTTGTAGCAGGAACGAAATCTAAAAGATGTAACTGATCCTAATTACTTTCTAAAATTAAAAGTAAGTGACCATATATGAAATGTCTGAGACCTTGAAGATGAACAAAAACATTAGGAATTTAAAAGGTAATTATCATCACGATCTTTATTCTTTCTGGCATTCAGGAAGGAAAGAAGGGAAGGTTAGTGGCCGATATATAAACACCTTGGAAAAAATATTTTAGAATCATAGAATCCTTTGGCTGGGAAAAACCTCTGAGATCATCAAGTCCAACTGTACCTGTCCACAACAAAATCATAGCCCTAAGCACTTAATCTACCTGCCTTTTAAAACCTCCAGGGCTGATGATTCAACCACCACCCTGGGCCACCTGTTCCAAAGCTTGATAAACCTTTTGGTGAAGAAGTTTTCCTAATGTCCAATCTGAACCTCCACTGGAGCAGCTCAAGGCCACTCCCTCTGGTCCTATCACTTAGGCAAAGAGACAAGCACCCACCTCTCTATAACCTCCTTTGATATAGTTGTAGACAGTGATAAGGTCTCCCCTCAGCCTCCCCTTCTCTAATCTAAGCAACCTCAATTCCTTCAGCCCCTCCTCANCAAGGTCAGAATCACTTCCCTGGTCCTGCTGGTCCTGCTGTTTCTGATAAAAGCCAAGATGGCCTTCTTGGCCACCTGGGTACACTGCTGGCTCATTTTAGTCAGCTGTCAACCAGCACTCCTAGGTCCTTCTCTGCAAGGCATCTTAACAAACACACATACTGTTTGCATGTGTAAGAAAAAAGTACAGAGGATAATTACAGGATTTTCCCGTGTTTTGTGGAAGCGGGAAGCAGAGACATATATGCAAGTCCTTAAGTATTAATTAATCTGGCTAACTATCTGGCTAACCTGCATTTGAGACAACATCTGTATATCTTCATTATCCATAAGCTTTATGGCATTTCTTGCTGATTGACTTTTATGTTCAATACCTAGCTCTTTAAGAAGGAGAGCTATTGAGAGTTTCTCCTGAGTGCCTTTTAGTGCAATTTCAATACATGTTCCAACTTTAATCTACTGCACTTTAACATTATGGGAAGCTATAAGTTTAGATCATACATCATTTTTCACTGGCTTGCCTGAGGTAAAATGTGGAGTGTTTGGTTTATATTTCCAGACAATTCATTTGTTTAAAGTTTTTGTAGCGTGCCTCAAGTTATCTGTAACATCACATCCTTTGAAGGTAGTGTGTGTTATTACATATGTGCTTCCTAAAGTTTTCAAACGATTTAGCCTTTTTTATTTATTGTATTCCAAAGAAATGCAAGGGTGGTGGGGTAGGAGGAGAACAACTATTGTTTTCCATGTTTTGCCTACAGCTGAATTCCTTGAAATGGTTTTGGTCCACAGTGTGCTGTCATAGAATTGTAATACTTCCAAAATAAGAGGCATTAAATCCTGCTGATGCTTACACCATTTCAGTGTCTCAGCACGTAGTCAGATCAGCTGCACCCTTAACTACTGTTATTGTACAGTGTGATGTTGTATAATCAGAATATGATGCTGCTGCAGCTATAAGCTGCTGCTGAATGACTGCTTTCAATATTCTCTATTCCACTCCAGGGAGCACTGCAGACATGCTCTCTACAGATTCTGCAGCCCCATTAAAAATACTTGAATCTTCCTTCCATTCAATGTGGGCTTTAACTGGTTGCATATATGAAACCATAAGTACTGCATTGAACAAAGAAAATTTATAGAGCTTCTGTTCTATTACCATGAATATGAACAATTTTGAAGAGGATCTAGAATGTATGGAAAGTGACAAAGTAATAATGAAAATTTTTAAACATACTTATTTACACTGCTCAGGTCAGAGAAGGATAACTAGGGCAATGAGAAATAAAAGAAAACAGTCTCCTCTCTGTTGCTATTAAATCATCAATTTGTGCGAAGCTGCCAGCCTTGTAAAAACCTTCAGGATCAATCTATGATCAATCATGATTGTGTCATGTATGATGGGTATTTTCCTCACCTCTATCAAACTAGGATTCCTGCCCTAAGAGAAGGAAAGTTGCCCTGATCTTGTCTGTTTAGCTTCTGTCATGTTAGTTTGAAGGGTTACCCTTACTGCTTTCCTGGTTTTCAGTGGATATAGGAGAGGAATTACTCAGATACTCAAATTATTTAGTTGACAATGGCTGTGTCTCAAGATTATTTGGAGCTTTATCCACTGGTTTTCTCCCCTTCATTTTACCTCACCATCCCTACACAAGTTTTAGAAGAATAGTGATATGTGCAGTTAAAATGTTTATTCTTTCTTGTAAACAAACATTTTAAGACCAATGAATGATTATCTCCCTCCTCCAGACCTCTTCTTTGTCTTTTACTTATGTTTGCCTATTTCTTTTAGGTTGACTGTGTAGAACTAACCTTTTCAATGCACCTAAGCTTTCTGTTGGCGTACCTAGTATTCAACAACTAACCTTGTCAAGTTGTCTATGGCATACACCAAGTCATGTTTTTTAAAATATAAATAAACCAAAACATCTTTTTTTGAAGAATTCAAGGATGAGCCTGAGAGTTTCTAATCTAATTGCTGAGCATGTCTTAACACTTGAAAATAGACCAGTTACACTTTATTTGATGTCATCTTGCTTATTGCCAGTGTGTTATTCTGTCTTGGGTTTCTCCCAGATTACTATAATGTTTTAGGACGGAAACAGGGTTTTTTTTCACTGGGAAATGTCATCCATTTCCTAGATATTTCCTTTTCCAAATCACTAACTGCAAGGACCCTGGAGATTTTTCTACTTAAAAATATCTGTGGGTGTTTTGAGGAATAACTTTTAAACTTTATTTCCGATTGCTTAATTAGTTTCTAAATCAAGATATTTGCCCCTTAGAAAACCACCTAGTACACAGCTGGTGACATAAAGCTAAATAATTAATATCCTCATGTGTAATTAAAAAAATAATATTCCTTTAGGAAAGATCTAATTAACTTCAGTTTTCAAAAATAATATAATTAAGCCCACCTTCAGCTACTTCCCCTTCTCTGTTTGTGTGTGTTTGTGAAGAGTAACTCTGTTGGGTTAAAGGAATGAGATTTTCTTTCCCTCCATCTCCCTCCTCCTCTTACTGAAACCATGCTGGTTTGAGCCTATCAGGTTATATTTATCCAACTGTTCTGCCATCCTATCTTTAATTAGATTCTCTATCAGTATGCTTAGTAATGGGACAACTCTCACCAGGCTGTAAATTCTACGTTCTTTTTTAGCAGCATTATTTAAAAATAGGTATTGCATTATTATTTTCCCTGACATTCACCAGCAGTCTAAGTGTTTCTGTTAGGACATTCTGCAGATTTCTTTTCAGCAGTCTTTGTTTTGGTGTTGGTTTTTTTTGGTTTTGTTTGATAATGCATATTTTTCCTCAACCTTTTTCTGAGTGTCATCCAATCCTTAACGCTGTTTCCTTGGAGATCAAAATTTTTTTTGGCATTAGGCTATTGGTTTTAAACTAGTGATTTTAAGATTATTGTGTGTGTTCTTAAGGGATACTTAAGAAAAGTAGTCTTATTGGACAGTGGCTTGAAATTTACACTGGAAGCATTAGCTTTTCTGGTGGGTTGACCTTGGCTGGATGCCAGATGCCGACCAAGCTGCTTGATTACTCCTGTAATTCAGCTGTACAGTTTGACAAAAATGCAAATAAAAGGCTTGTGGTTTGAGAGAAGGACAGAGAGATCACCCACCAATTACTGTCACAAGCAAAACAGACTCTGCTCAGGAAAATATTTAATTTATTGTCAATCAAATCATAGTAAGGTAGTGAGAAATAAAACCAAATCTTAAAACACATTCCCCCCCTATCCCTACCTTCAGACTCAACTTTACTCCTCTTTTTATCAACTTCGTACCCCCCCAAGTGACGGAAATGTATGGGGAATGGAGGTCATGATCAGATAATCACATGTTGTCTTGGCCAGCCCTTCCTCTTTACATTCTCCCCCTGCTCTGGTGTAAGGTCCCTCCTATGGGAGATAATCCTCCACAAACTGTTCCAGTTTAGGCCTTTTCCACGTGGTGCAGTCCGTTAGGAAGAGACTGTTTGAGCATGGGCTCCTGTCTCCATGGGGTCACAAGTCATGCGAGGAGCCTGGTCTCACATGGGCTTCCTGTTAGGTCACAGACTCCTTCATCTCCAACCTGGGATCCTCCATGGGCTGCAGGTGGATATCTGGTCTACCTTTAAACTCCACTGCCTGCAGGCATACAGCCTGCCACACATCAGCCTCCATCATGGGCTCCAGGGGAATCTCTGCTCCAATGCCTGCAGCACCTCCTCCCCCCACCCTCTTCACTGACCCTGGTGTCTGCAGAACTGTTTCTTCCACATATTCTCAATCCCCTCTTACAGCTGCTGTTGTGCAGCAGGTTTTCCTTCTTCTCAGATATATTATGAGATAAGCGCTACCATCATCACTGATTGGCTCAGCTTTGGCCAGCAGCGGGTCCGTCTTAGAGCTGGCTGGCACTGCTTGTGTCTGACACAGAAGCTTCTAGCAGCTTCTCACCTTGTAGCCACCCTTGTAGCCCTCTGCCACCAAAACCTTGCTGTGCAAACCCAATACAGTGTTGTATTGTAGAAACAAAGTGAGTCCCTACTCTGGAAGAGTTGTGGAAAACTACTATCTTCAGCAATTTCTCTCCTTTCCTGGTCTTTGCACTTTATAGACAATTGTGTACTTGAGAATGCATACATTTGGAAAAATACATGCATCAAAACAAAGATGAAATGGGGAGTAATTATGCACAAGGCTGAAAATTTAATGTTTCAGTACAAAAGGAACAATGTAAATGATCTGATGTACTCAACAACCTTAGTCTTTTGTAGCCTCGTTCATGTGCACAGTAGAAAAATTATTTCACATTGACTCAAAAGCACCTCAACAATAGCTACTTATTAAAATTCTACCTGCAAAGTAATGTTGGCAAATTCATCCTGAAGGAACATTTTATAAAAAACAAGAACAGTGGCAAACAAAACCACAAATAAATGTGGATCTGTTTTGGTAGAGTTAGTATTTCAATTTGATTCGGCTGAAATGGTTCATGTGGCTTTACTACAAGTATCTTTTCACCAGCATGTATGTTCAAAAAGTTAACACACCTACAACATACAGAGACTTCTGCTGGATACAAATGCCTTTTAACTTAATGGGTTTTTTTTAAGAACTTACATTTTTGTCTTAAGCCTATTTAATCTGCTTTTCTTATATAGAGGTAAATATTAACACCATGTTAATATTCAGTACATGAATACTGTGAAAAAGAAAATTAATATCAGCCAAAGGCAAATAACTTATAGAGATATTACTTATTCTACCTGTACACTGACCATAACTCTCAAATTTTAGGATTCACAGCTATGCCCAGGACATGATGTTAAATCAGAGTGTCTTTACTCTGTCCTACCTTTGGGGGAGGGGGGGAAACAAACCTAAAACAACATTAAAAAGGATTGTAAGAGTGATCTACATCTGAATGTCCTCTTGTGGCAGGAGATAATGACTGGCTGCCAGGTTCCTATCCAGCTGCTCTCTCAATTCCCCCATCTGGGAGGAGACAGTGAAATAGGAAAGCTTGTGGGTTGAGATGGGGGGGGTCCCTTATAAGCTACTGCCATCACTAATACACCACTTTATATTGTTTCCTATTGCATATAATTTGTGTAAACTGGATCATGCATCTTAATACAATTTTTTGGGGAGAGAATCACATTTTCTTCTTTCACATATTCAATTATCTTTGTATTGTGTTGGAAAGCTTTTACATAGTCAGGGAGAAAACAGTTAACTTATTACCTGCATTGCCAGTTTCTGACACCACTTTTGCTGGCTGCAAGCTACCTTCTGGCCCTTGTGAATTTTTCTTAGTCTTGGTTTCTTTGTTTTGGTCACTTTGTTGGTGTTTTTTGTGGTTTTTTTTAATGAAATGCAATAGTGTTTTAAAACAACTCACATTGCCCTTATGCAGCTTTAAATTCAAGGTCTCTTCAATGAATACAATATTTTTACACTGTAGGTGATAAAGCCCTTTTCTTTTCTTAAAAAAACCCCAAACAAATAAACAAACAAACAAACATTTTAGGATTAAAGAGCTTGTATCAAATTGCAAGTAAAGAAGTAAAAAATATGTGTAACTTAATGAGTAAATGAAGTGTTGGAAAATGGTGATCCCTTGTAAGATATTTTAATAAGGAAAATGTGCTTTAATAATCTGATGGTTATGAAAGAAGAGCAGTAATCTGTGCTGCTTTTACATTCTGGCAAGGTAATTTACTGTATTTTATTTCTTTGCTGTGAAACTGAATATCCTCTCTCTGTGCCCACCCAGCAATCTGAAACATCTGTAGTCTGCTGTATTCAGAAGCCGTTTTTGAAGTGTTCATCTCAAATTGAGTGAATGGAGAATGCATGCTTTCTACTGCTGACGCACAGAAAGATGTGAGGGGCTGTGGATGTGGTTAGAGATAGGATTACTGCTAGATGTGTTTTGTAAGCACCTTTCAGAACATCTTTATACTTATATCTGAAAGCTGTTGGTTTGGTTTTTTTCCTAGGGAGTAATCTAAAAGCTGTGACTGCTTGTCTCAAAGAAAATGAAAAGCAGCACCCCACACAGAATACTTATCTACCACCACAGTGTATGAACTTGCTTTTAAAACTACAGGTTCTGAAGTGTTGTGGTCAATTTTTTTTCACAAATTGTAGGAGCAGCATCCCATTCCCATGAGGAAAGGCTGTACCTACGTGTGAAGCAGAATATATATACTTCCCAGGCATGAACTATCGCCTTTGTTCAGATGGATGTTCTCTGTTCTGACCACATTTGTTTTGTGTTTTGTTTTTGTTTTGATTTGTTTTGTTTTTTATTCGGCTCTGATCTCTGCAACCGTGATGGTATATCTATGATTGACTGTGCAGTTAAAGTCCCTAAAGCAGTCTCTAGAGAGTCAACTCCTTTCCTAACTGAGGACTTAGCATTGTGGCATTTCAGCAAAATGTAAAAAGATTCTTCTTTCCACATGTGAGTCAGAAATTGTAACTTACTAACAGAACTTAGCTGGCAATTTAAATTCAAACATTTTCATCTGAGTTACAATTACGCTATGAAGTATGTTACGGGTTTTCTTTTTGCAGTGGCTCCCACAGGCTTCAGTTCCTGCCTTACACAGATGCTTGGTTACTTTCTTCCAGTTTAAGGGTACAAGTGTAATCTGTTAGTAGCACCTATTTCTGATGGTATTTGTGGATATCCAGAGGGATGGTGGTTGCAGAAGGAGAAGCAAAGCACCAATTTTCATGTGGTCAACACTTTGTTCATTACACAGGGAAAGGAAAGGAGGGTCTAAGAGTAATTTTGTGGATCCTGCTCTATGGGGTTTGAGATGGAAGCAGTTTTTGGGACTATTCCTGACAGCAGACTACTGCTGAAATTAATAAGCTTGCAAAACTTGCTTGAGACCAATTCTATACTATATGATGTTTACATCTCTAAGAATGTGTATTCAGATTCATGAAATGTAATGTTTATGATAACAAGGAGTTAGTCAAAGCATAAAAAACATTAATACAGCTCAAATGAAATTATTTTCCATTGACTATTATACACAAAGTTCTCTTGGTATAAAGCCCTTTTTAATGATTTTTCAGTGACTGCTTTAAGCAAAGTTAAATATGAATGACAATCTGTGGGCACTGCTGCCAAATAGATGATTATTTTTTTATATAGGGTACTACAGTGTCCCTACTGCTGATTATTATTATAATTCTAGTCAAATCAATTAAACCCACCTACACCTCTAAGAATGTCTGATATCATGTTACCAGAAAACTGGTGAAGGACGCTTTTATTTTGTGATGATGAGATAAAGTCAAATAAGGTTTAGCCTTTCAAAGACAGATCACTTATTTTTCATTAATGAAAGCCTAAATAGATGGTGAGACATGAGCAGTTATCATGCATGTTGAGTCAAAAGAAATGCTCTGATGCATTGACTGTGGTTAAAACATTGAAGTTCCAATGGGAAAAAACAATGATTTCACTATAATGACTGCTTCTGGAACAGTATTTAGATGGAGGATTTGCTGAAGCACTGCTATTTTTAAAAAACACAAAAAGAGGGAGAAAAAACAAAGAGCAGAGCATACACAAAGCTATGGGTTTAAACACCTGGGATTTTTTTCTTTTCCTTTTACCCTCTGTGCTTTGAGAAAAGGAAAATGATGGCTGTGCTGAGTTTGGGTTGAAAAAGCAAATGCTGTGTAATGAGATTACTACAGCTATCACAGTGTGATTCCATTGTACTGCGATGGCCATGTCCCACTTTTCCAATAAATTATAATAACCAGCTGACAATGCAAATATCACAGCATGTTGTCTGGGAATTATTCTGATTAGTTTTTAACTTGCAAAGGCTCCACTCACTCTCAAGCAATGAGTCCTTCTCCTGTAGCTGTTATTATTCCTCAATGCTCTGTATCATAAGAAATACTGAGGTTGCAGTGGCCATAATTCTGGTTCAAAGGTGCTTCTAACAGCTTGTGCTTGTTGCTTTTCAGGGCATTTGGGATTATACTTTTAATACAAAAGTGTGGTTTTACAGTCTTATCTTGGAGAATATCTACAACTAGATTTTTAAATCCTCATATAAAGCTTTCAGTTACATCTTTGCACAAATATAAAAATACATATTTAACCGCTATAGGAGCATACAGTCTGAATATGTTGTGGATAATATCATGCCACATGATAATCTCTGCAGAGGTAGAAAATATTCTTAAATTGTGATCCTTATATATATATGTGTGAGTTTTGGGCTTTATTTGCTTGGTTTGATTTGTTTGTTTTGTTAGGTTTTGTTTGTGGGTTTGTTTGGGGTTTTTTGGTCACAGAATTACCAAATTACCATACCTTCTTGGTCTGGAAATTAG
Source organism: Piaya cayana (assembly GCA_013389865.1). Classification (NCBI taxonomy): domain Eukaryota; kingdom Metazoa; phylum Chordata; class Aves; order Cuculiformes; family Coccyzidae; genus Piaya; species Piaya cayana. Next base: position 14,232 of record WAAB01024424.1, read on the forward strand.
TGTTTTGATTTCTTTGGTTTTAGTTGTTTTGTTTGTTTGTTTTAAAATAAAGCATCAGATATTAGTTCCAATATAAAGTTTGGAAGTATGTGCTAGGCTTGTGGAAAAATTTAACAGAGAAACATTAAAGCATGCAAATGTTTATATTGACATTTATTTTTCTGTTGAGGTCTAGTTCAGAGATGAACAAGAATGACAAAGGTTGAAGTCATCACAACTTTGTCCTGTAGCGTGACTAGAGTGAAGGACCTACCAATACTTCTAGCATGCTTACCTAAATTAAATTAAAATTAAAATTTAATGTTAAATTTCTGTTAAATTTCTGACCAAACAACTTTAGCTCCTATTATTGAAAACACCCCAAAATCAGATTTTTCACAATAGTTCTTCCATTTAACTTGTACCATTTGGGGTCTTGTGTACATCATTAATATTCATTACATAACACATTAGCTAGTAATGCAGGTCAAGCTCCTAGACTCAATTTCTTGCTCTGCTACAAATTTCCGAAATGGTCCAGGGTGAGTCGTTTAGCTTTCCTGTATCTCAATTGTCCATCTATTTAACAAAATATTATTTGTCCTGTTGTGAGAGAATACTCATACTCACTATCAATGCAGAAATAAACTTATAACAAATTCTGAAATGATTAGGAAGTGTGGGATGGATCTATATGCCAGAGATGGATGTAAAAAGCCTCAAATGTGTCCACCAGTGTTGCAAATGAGGATAACATAACAGCCTTGTCCCAGAGCATATTTGAGATCTACAGAGACTTGTACTATCTTCATATTAATTGCATTATGCAGCATTAATAGAGTAAACTTTAGGTTTAAGTAAAAAGCAAACTTTCTCTTTCCCACTGATTAAAGTATCACCTTCTGCTTTCCATAAATTGCAAATTTATCTATAAGCATGTACATTTAGTGGAGGACAAAGAGGACTTTCTTAAAACAGTGGAAAATAAATAATGGGAAACTACTCATACCATGTTTCCGTGTTGCAAGTCATAAAATCATAGAATGGTTTGGGTTCGAAGGGACATTTAAAGGTCATCTAGTCCAGCACCTCATGCAGCAAGCAGAGATATCTTGAACTGGATCAGGTTGCTCAGAGCCCCAGTTGGCCTAACCTTGAATGTTTCCAGGGATGAGGCATATACCACCTCTCTGTTTAACCTGTTCCAATGTTTCACCACATCACCTTCATGGTAATAAATGTCTTCCTTTAATGTAGTCTGAATCTACCCTCTTTTAGTTTGAGGCCATTACCCCATGCCCTATCATATCAAACCCTGCTAAGAAATCCATACACAATTATGTTTTCTGCTGGGAGTGTATTTGGTTTGTCAACGTGGAAAAGGGGTGATTATCACTCCATTTATTAGTGCATAAGTAAAAAACTATTTACCAAGGAATAGAATTTTTCTCTCTCCTGCTTTTCTCAAGATAACATTCCTGCCAACAAACAGATAAATGTATTTGAAAAAATCTACAAAGAGCAAATGCTTCTCTATCAAAATATACAAAAAAGCTCAGTAGAACAAACAAATTAATTTAGAGAGATCTAGTGGGAAATGAACTGGTAAGAAACCCCTATGCTTCAAGACATGACTCCATAGGAAAAAAAAAAGCGCCCTATTTTTTAGGAAGTGTTATGGGTACATCTGAATCCTTTCAGATAATGCTTTATCGGATGAATCCCACTCCAGTTGTGCATGCTGGCAGCAGGGGTTATGACTGAACTACAGCAAATGCCAAGATTTAGTTAACTATGGTTCAGAACCGCTGGGCTGAACTGTAATTACTTACAGTAAAAATAGGAAATTGTCATGCCTGGTAACACTAGAAGCAGTGTCAGCAGAAATTAGCACCTTGAACACAGCAGAAAATCCAAGAGTCTTATGTGTAGACAACCTCTGCTGCTGCTCACTGATAACATAGTGTGCAACTTCTTTTAAGGGCAGGACTTCATTTTAAAATAGGCCAACAGGAGCAAGGAAATATATTGCTATTTAATGTGTAGATAGTTATCACTGACTATTAGAAGGCCATCCACGTGTACAGGCATCTTATACATCTATAAATTTTGGGGGTTAAAAATTGATTTTTTTTTTCTCCTGCTCTTTTGCTAGACTTGTTGAGACTGATGTTTTACTTGAGACCTGTATGGTATTTCATCTCTGGTTAGAGCACTTTCATCCCTCCATCTGTATATTTATCTATTAATAGTTAAGTGCTAGGAAACCTTTGGAAAGGCTGAGGGGTGAGGAGAATGCTCACCATCTCCCAAGATGCTGAATTCTCACCTCCTGAGATCTGGATGTCCCAAGAGCTAGGAGAAATCCTATTTTTTTACCTTGTAGCTTTCTTATCTTGAAGATAAGTATGTATTTCTCATCCTAAAAATAATCAAAAAAAAATCCGCTATTGTTGCAACCCAGAAAGCAGTCTTAGTTGTTCCCTGTCAGTTGCTATTTAGCTTAACACTGAGACTATGTCTACACTAGTAGCTTGTAACAGTGCCTGAGTTCTGGAAAAAAAACCAACCCTCTATTTTGAGGGAACAAAAAGCACTGTCCCCCAGACTTAAAACCTGTTCTCACAGGTGTTTCTCCACTTTTTGTCTACAGTTCAGCAACAAAAATGTTTTGGGGAACTTTTTAAAATATCAGATACGCCGTCTTTCAGCATGATCCTGTTTTGAGGCTTACCAAAAAATATTGGAAAGGACACATATCACTTCTTCAGAGTGGCTTGAGTGTCTGAGAATATTTCCAGGTTTACTTAATTTTATTATAATATATGTAGAAGATCTAGATTAGACATCACAAAAAAAATTCTTTACGGTGAGGGTGGTGAGGCAGTGGAACAGGTTACCCAGGGAAGTTCTGGATGCACCCCCGGGAAGTGTTCAAGGACAGGTTGAATGGGGCTTTGAACAACCTGGTATAGTGGGAGGTATCACTGCCCATGGTTGGGGGGTGGGAACTGGATGGTCTTTAAGGTCCTTTCTGACTGAATCCATTCTCACCCTCCCTGGAGGTATTTAAAAGAAGGGTAGATGAGGTGCTCAGGGACATGGTTTAGAGGCAATAGGAATGGTTGGACTCGTTGATCCAAGAGATCTTTTCCAACCTGGTGATTTTATGTTTCTCCCATACAGTTGAACATATATGGAAGAAAAGGTGCAGTAGGAACTACTTCAGAGCTTAAATCTTTAAACTTTTGTAGTTAGTACCAGAAAATTCTGGGGGTACATTGCTCCTTTCCTATTATCCTAATTGTCTATGGCATTTCTGCTGACATGTGCATTTATATCAGTATGCATAAAGAATTCCTACATCTGTATTATATTGTTCAGTAGCTAATATAGGATCTATTCACAATTGCCTACATTATGATGCATGACAAAGAAACTTTAACAGTAGCTTCATCCTTGATTCATGATTTGAAAGCTTTATATGTTACTTGCTAAGTGTTATTTAATTTGAAAGGTGCAGAACGATTCCCCAAAAGATCTAAATATTTTCAGTTAGGGTTGAAATAATTTTGGAAATCAAATTAGAAGAGCTGGAAGCAGTAACAGGTATGTGAAACTTCAGATATTTAAGATTACTGGTATTGTTGGGACTACAGTATTGTCTTTACACCATAGCGAACATCTCTCTTCATGTCAGATAGTGTCATATGCCTACAGAATAAAAAGGTTGCTTCTACCATGTAAAACTTTTTGTTTTAATTGGCAAACAAAAAACAAATTGACATTAGAAGGTCTTTCTTTTAAGACCTTGTCTACTGAGTTACCCACTGTTCTGCTTTCTCAGATGAGAACACATACACAAAATCTAGGGAATGAAGTTGACAGTGCATGTTATCTTACTAAGGATTTTATGTACTTTCACAAAACACTGCATATGGATATCTTAAAGTTAATTGGCTTTTCAGAGCACAAGTGTTTTGCCCTCTCACTCTGGACAAAATATTAGGATAAATCCCTGACTTTAGGGTAGTGTGATTTTCTTGTAACTTGTCAGTCACATTAAACTGGTTTCCCTTCTGTTAATATTGCTGTAATCTACCACAGAGTTTCCTCACTAAGCAAAGAGGTAAGAAACAGTTTAATAAGAAGACAGGACAGGCTATGCTGATCAGGCACTGGACCTGGCCAGTTGAACATTGTGTAACCCTGAACTACTTTTCTCCTGCATCCCACAGCATGTTCCCTGGGCAGCAAATATGTTAGTCTGAGAAATGATCTCCAGAGCTGCTACTGATGACCCGTCATGATGGGTTTCATGCCTGGATAGTGAGTTTGAGGCTCTGCTGGAACAACTCTTGGAGGGGTCTAGACAGAGTGTTTGTTCCTTGAGAGTCCTCAGTTTGGGTCCCCACCTCTGTATATGCATCCCTGTTTTTCTCTTCTCGTGGAGGTGGGCTTTTGATGCACTAATACTCCTGGGATGTGCCTGGAAGTGGCTTGGGTAGGGTGTTATTTGGGTTTGCACTCCTGGCATTATGTCTCTGATCTCTTTTGTGGGTCTGGGACTGAGGTTTATCACATAATCTAGCAATAATGAATGGAGTATAATGTCTTATGAATAATAAGGCTGTGTGTGCTAGTTTTTAGTTGTAGTGGAGAATTACTACCATCCAGTACTAATGTGTGTAAGTCTCCAGAGAGGAAGATGTTCTGAGATAAAATAATTGTATGTTTCTGTTGCATTGTTTTACTGAGAATATCATGTTGTTTGCCTTTGCTTTGTCCTTAATATACTCTTTATAAGTGGTCCTTTTAACTTCTATTTCTAACAGTCTTCAGAAGACTCAAACTGTAGCAGGCTCATATGAAACAGCTGGCATGTTATTGTCTTTCAAAGATGAGTATGGAAAAAAAAAAGAATTAAATTTACTTTGTTCTCTTTGTTCTTCCTTAGTTCTTTGTCATGTTGGTTATTTACAAGGTCATGCTGTGTTTCTCTAATTATTGAGTTAGTCTGGCGTGCTAGCGTAGTTTTATGGAGAAATTTTTCCTGGGATAATGTCAGCAGAAAAATTAGTTTAGACAGCCCTGTGATTCAGAACTTAGAAGGGATGTCTCTAGTGCACAAAACTGCCTGTCACTCTCTAAGCAATATGAAGCTGAATGGACCATGGGAGAGGGATAAATGTTCTTTATCAGAGAATTTAGACCTTTCTGAAAGTGTCAGCCAACTGGGAAATGTTGCCTGTGTATGTATGACCTGCAGATGGAACTTGTCCGGCTGTATTTGGTTTCTGAGGTCAGTGACAGGGTGATAGCCCCCAGAGGAGGAGCTCATTAGCCTTTTGGCTAATGCTGTATTTTGAAAAACAATGCTTCTAGGTTCAGAAAGGCTAGAAAAGTCAGCTGATAAGCTATCACATTATTTTAACTCTAATCTGTATTCTTATTTTCTCCTGTCTGTTTGCAATAAGCATAAGAATTTACCTACAGCTTGGTGAATGTTTGGTTCATTGTTACTTACCGACAGAGAAGCATGTAATTTCATGAGAAGCCTATGTGTGAGCCAAAAGAAGTACTTGAAAGTACTTGCTGGAAGCCCTTCATGTGCTAAGCTTGATTAATCAGGTTTAGCTAAATGGGGGGAAGGAGAGAGATGAAACTTTCATTGGTGGGTGCTAGGTCTTAAGGATATGTGTTTCAGTAACTTTGAGGGTATGTGGAGCTGCCTTTGTTCAAATTGTATCTATATCTCACCACTGGTGTGAGAAGCCATGGTGAAAGTCTGGAGGAAAATCATCCTGTATCTGAATTAAAACCCTTTATAATTGTGCTTACCGGGTCTCCTCTTCTGGAGTGTATTACGGAATTTTTACCAAGGGAGGAAAGAGTTGTTACAATAGCTACTTGTTATCCTATTTAAATCTTTACACATGATAAAATTTAGTACCTTTTCAATGTTTTGCAGTCTCATGTTAACAAAAACTTGGAGACTTGATGTAATTTTAATAATCATATATTATACTAGCTGCTTATTAATGAGTTTCTTCCTATCTGTCTTACAAGAATTTGTCAGCAAGCAGGGATGAGAGGTAGTGATGAGTGTTGCAAAATGAGAACATAAGCGAAATGCTCAGTGTTCAGATCAAAGGATTTTTATGGCCATTTCTTTTTCTACAACTTTATGGAAGTAAAACATATCTGTCTCAAGCTTAACTGACTGCAACTTAGCCATTATTCTAGCACCTTTACAGCTGTCTTGTTAGCACTATAGCTTGTAAGCAGACAAGCTGTGATTACTCATATGATATACAGGCAGTTATTTTTCCTCAACTTGATGCTTATATTGTTATCTTCTTTCTAAAAAGTTGTCAGATTGGCTTTTGAAGTTAGGTTTAATCAATTGAGTTTAGCTTCATCAAAGCATCTTTGTGTGTTATTTCTATATGGCCAGAGGACTAGTCTACCCAATAGAAAACATTTCCTATATTTGAGTGTACAAATCTAACGAAGTTTCTATATGTTAGATATAAAAGATGTATCTATGACTATTGATATAACCAGTATTTGTGTCTTTCAATGCAGATACAGCATTTTCAGGAACTCGGCTTATAAGAAGGTAGTGCTGCCATCTTCAAGCATGAATTGAGTAAGAATAAATTCCATTTTTGAGAATATAATTTAGAAAGTCTGAGATGATGCCTTCTGAATATATTCTAGCCACTAGAGGCTTTTTAAAAAATGGAAGTTGTAAAATTCTTACAGCACTTGATTTTGCAGAGAACATTACAATAGTATTTAGATGGTTTGCTAGAATTTTCTGGAAATTATGTTTAAATGAAAACAGACTTTCTACTACTTAGTGTTATATCCTTTTAAAATACTTTATTTTATTTTGTTGCTTCTCATATCTTATTAAATATTTTTAAATGTTTTCAGAAACTTATTTGAAGTTATATACCCATAATAAAAAGGACGTGAGAGTGCGCTCTAGAAAACAATGTCTTAAAAAGAACTCGAAAGACCATAATATCAGTCTGCCTGCTCAGTCATCCAAATCTGACATGTGTTGAACTTAGATATTCAAACAGTCACTTGTAACATGTATGTTTTTTTCAGATGAAATGTTGAACTAGCTATTCTAACAATTATTATTAATATACTCCAAAGATAACAGCATAGGAAAACATGTAGTACAAATGTAATTACAACTTTAATAATAGTTTATAAAATCATGTATGTACTTTATGTTGTTTATTAATGGCCTCCAGAGATTCTTTGCTCTTTCTTTCTCCCTCTCTCTCTCTCTCCCTCCCCCTCCCTCTCTCCCTCTTGAGAGAGCACAATTCATACCTGTTATGGAGCTTTCTACTTCTCCACTTCTTGCCTTCCCTTAGGTAGGAGCTTTTATCCTGTAAACATTCTGAGTCTTAAATATTGAAACAGTTATCACTTTCACCATTTTTCGCTTTGTATATTTTATGCACTGCGTATGTTGTAACTCAGCATAGTCAAGTTTCCTGCACTAGTACTCACTTTCAAAAATAAGCTGTGCTCTGAGTATGAAGGACAGCTGCACTTGTGCCAGTATTTGATGCTTACAATGAGTGCTAGGGAGATTGACATATTCTTGCCTGCACAGAGGTAAACAAAAGAACTGGCAAAGCAATGTGCTTGGATATGTATGTAGTAGTANCACTTGGGAGAAGAGGCCAGCTCCCTTCTCTCTACAACCTCCTACTATGTCTTGTAGTCATACAAAGAAGTCTTCTCCATGTTATAAGATTTACATTACTAGTGCATGGTTAGCAAAATTGAACTATGTAAGATACGTAAATCTGCTTCAGCGCTAGGGAATGTACAGAATTGGACAATATAATCACTTGTGACTTGTCCAGTCTTTCATTGCTGCAATTATACAGAAAAAATTCTCGCTGCCATCACTATTACTGCATTTTGTTTGAAAAAATATTTTTCTTCCATACCGTGAATTCTGTTTCCCTATTCAATTATTTAAGATTTCTCCTATCTGAGACAAGAATGAATACCACTTAGAGATTTTTTTTTTCACATAATATCTCTATTTTAGCTGGTATATTCTTATGTCAAATGAAACTGCCATCCCAATTAAATGAGGGAGGTCAGGAAATACTGCAGGCTTACACTGTAGAGTACTCTGCGGAGATGTTGGAAAGAGCTAAATAAACAAAAAGGAATTAAATTGGAATCAAATAATGTTTTGGGTTAGAAGGTAACTTTAAAGATCATGTAGTCCAATTCAGCTGCCATGAGCAGGGACATTTTTTACTAGATTAGGTTGCTCAAAGCCCCATAGAACCTGACCTCGAGCACTTCCAATGATGGGGCATCCTCAAGCTCTCTGTACAACTTGGTCCAGTGTCTCATCACCCTGACTGTGCAAAATAAACAACACCCCTCCCCCAAAATAATATTACAAAAATACTCCAAATTCCCAACCAAAGAGACAAAAATTTCTTCCCTGTATCCAATCTATATCTACACTCTTTCAGTTTAAAACTGTTGTCTATTGTCTTGTTACTCTAGGCTTTGGTAATGAGTCTCTTTCAGTTTGTCACATAAATACAATTTATATAGTGAAAGGCCACAATAGTGTCTCCCCAGAGCTTTCTTTTGTCCAGGCTAAACAACCTCAATTCTTTCAGCCTGTCTTCTTAGGGAGGAGTTCCAGCCCTCTGACTGTTATTAGACTTAGAGATGTTTATGTATTAGGAGATAGTTAATGAAGAATTGTCAAATTATTGCATTGAATATACACCTAAGACTACAACTATTTTGCACTATTATCTAAGTTATCAGGAGAGTCAATTAATGGATCTCAAAGAACATATTTACTATTTGGACACATGTACACATAGTGCATTGTGAAAGAGAACAGCTTTTTTCCCTGCTTCTTTGAAGTCTTTCCCAGCAGCACAAAAATCTTTCTGAATTAAATTATGTTAACAATACTTTTCTAATGATTAGGAAAATAGATAAATAATCTAATCATGATACAAAGTCAATTGATAAGCAATAGAAATTAATCTGCTAAGAAGGTTGGTGGTTATGTTTCACAAATTGCAAATTTATACAAGTTCTTATGACCTTGGATTGGATTTAGAAACCAGGCAAGTGTTCAAATAATACACACATAGTTAAAATGTGGATTTCTTGTACACAGTTTCTTCAGCAACACTTTTCTATTTCAAGGTTGTGGAGGATTCCAGCAGGAGAAATGTTGTTTTCCTTAAGGAACCAGGCTAAAAATTGGAACATTTTTCTACTGTTGTTCAGGCAATGATTGTTTTTCTAGGAACTGTTCAACAAAAACACAGTGCTTTTATCTTTTGTGGTCTAAGCTTTACTGTAGACTACTTGTTTCTTGCATAATTTTCCTTTAACACTTTAAAGATTTTTCAGTGAAAACCTAGGTTTTGGGAAGTGCAGATACTGTCGATTGCCTTGTTCATACGTTGCTGCTTTCCAACAGCATCCAAGGGGTACTATGAAGAACTAGTGATTGTTATAATGGGCTGCTAGAGATTTTCCTTATGTGCAACATTAATATAAATTAATTTGCACATAAGACCCATAAATCTGTTCATAATGATGAGTTTCAAATTGCATCATTAACATGGCAGCACATTATAGTGACCTAATCACTTTCTGTCTGCATTGCATTTATTACACTTATAGAAAATAGCTGAATAGTCCAGAAAATTGATACTAAACTCCTGGGAACATTACTTAGTCAATGAATTCTTTCAACAAACCAGTTGATACGGCATTGAACAGCAAATCATGATTGTTTAAGTGGCTTGTTCTTTAGGATTACTTTTGTTTTGCCAGTTTCCTAATGCTTTTATTAGAAATAAATTATGTAAGAGTCAGTTATCCGTTTTGCTGATGATATGTCTGCTTTCTTGAAGCTAGATACTAATCCTGAAATTAAAAGGTTGCGTTTTATAAAAAGGTGTAATTTGTTTTATTAGTCTCACTTTCTCCATATTTCCATGCAACAGGTGGCAGCACCTGTTTCTTTGTCCAGCAGGTTGTAAAGGTGGCAGATGTCCATGCAGTTGCAGGTGGGGTTATTTAAACTCTCTGTCCCTGCCCTAACTTGTGTCAGGTGGTAGATCAAGTAACAAGCCTGGATGTGCCACCCTAAACAAGTTCAGACCTGACCTTCAGATCTCTGCTTCTGCCACAGGGAGATCACACCTCGGAATCACCTGCTAGAGACATTTTTAACCCATACCATGCCAGGTCCCTACACAGCTAAGCTAAGAAATTGACAAAATCCCATTGTGGTTTAGCAGCACTACACTGGGAGCAGGTTGGGATTCCAGTCACGCATACTGTTTGCCCTGAACTTTTCCTTCTGTTCTTGGCCCTTTGTGAGTAGAGGCCATTTTGTAATGGGTGACTATACACGTGTCTTTGCTAAAATTAATGTTCAGATTAGTTAAGATCACCATAAAATCAAAGTCTATTTCTGCCAAAACACATATATGTAATTCTGTGATACAGGCATAGAATAATTCAGGTTCAAAAGGGCCACAGGAGGTCACCTAGTCCAACTTCTCAATCAGAATAGGACCAACACACAATTAAAACCATATCTTGAAAACTTACACGTATGGAAACTACACCATCTTTTGGGAAACATGTTCCACTATTTAATTATCCCCATAGTTATTCCTCTGCCTCCTTATATTTAATTTTAATGATGCTGTGAAAAGGACCAAACTCAATAATCAATGCCGATTTGATTATTAAGCAGGTGTTACTTAAATAATGACATCAGACACACAGGGAATCGTTTTGCCTAATGTGCATCCATTGAGATTGGTTACTGGACTTTTACACTGGTTAAACATAAATATTCATATAGATTCTGAGAAACACTAGTTATATATTCTGTAAATATTGGTTAAAGATACATAGAACTCATATAACCCACTCTGAAATGTACTTCACATTTCCTTTGGTTCTTCAGAATTCTCTGGTGCTCTTTATCTTATCTCCTTCCTCATTGTGTCGTCTTGGTGACTTCAGGCCTGTCCTTTGATTTTGCTGGGGGACTGTGCTTGTTTCAACTAGTAAACAAGGTAAAATCTTACTGCAAGCTGGCCAAGATTTGATTCTTATTATTCTTAATGATTTATTCCTTCCTCCAGTAACCTTTTTCTTTCAACTGATTTTCATTGTCTCTCATCTTCCAGCTCTCTACCTCTGCAAAGACCTCCTTCCCACAGGACAAGAGTTTGGCTTAGACTCTTCCTACTGATCTTGACCCAGATGTTCATGTCTGCCTTGTGCTGGGTATTCAAAATTGGACATTATTCTAAACGTCTCACTAACACTGAGTAGGAAGGACTAGTTCTTCCCCTTAGCCTCCTGGTTGTTCTCCTGTTAACACAAGCTATGATTCTGCTGGCATTCCTTGCTGCCAGATCACCCTGCTGAGTCAGACTGAAGTATAAACATATTTCCTTCTTAATCTCTTGAGAATATAAAGTTTGCTGTGCTGGCTCCAACAGTAAGATTAGAATCCTTTCTTTGGAATTAACTAGCGTTCAGTACTTCAGGTGAAAGCAGAAAGGACCATCATGCTCTAAACTGAAGCACAATAAATTCTCTGATCAATTTAATGCCTGGTGCAGGGATGTTCTGGCTCATCTGTATGTTGTTCTAAAAAGAAAAAAAATCCCCTCTTTTTGTCTATGTGAATGTAATCATTGACTTTGACGTTTACCAAGGATAAAATGACACTGGCTTGCATAAACTGAATCATAGAACAACCAGGTTGGAAGAGACTTACTGGATCATCGAGTCCAACCATTCCTATCAAACACTAAACCATGCGCCTCA
>WAAB01024424.1:26823-102528 GCA_013389865.1 Piaya cayana
TTTTTTGTTATCTTTCACAGCCTTAGCCAATCTGACTTCTAGTTGAGCCTTAGCCCCTCTGATTTTTTCTCTACGCAATCTCTCTTCCATCCTGTAGGCCACCCAAGAGGCCTGTGCTCTCTTCCAGAGCCCATAAACATCCCTCCTCTTCTTAATATCACTCAGGATTTCTCTGCTCAACCAAGCTAGTTTTTTTCCCCTGGCGGCTTTTTTTTCCGGAACACAGGGGTGGCTTTCTCCCGAGATGCTAGGATTTCCTTTTTGAAGAGCTCCCAGCACTCATAGGCTCCCTTGCCCTTAAGTACTGTCTCCCATGAGATTTTGCAGACCAGCTTTGTGAAGAGTTCAAAGTCTGCCCTCTGGAAATTTAATGCTACTGTTCTGCTAACCACCCTCTTCACTTCACCTAGAATCTTTGACTTCTCTTCATCCGTACAAAAAAAGATGCACTAGCCACTTTTTTGTACCTCAGGTTTTAAAAACAATAAGAATACATTCTGAGTTTTTATTTTCTTTCAAGAAAGGAAAAGAAAATACTTGGCCAAGTATCTAACTATTTGAATTGAGTTATGTCTGTATTCATATGATATATCTGCTTTTGAAGTTATGTTTGTACTTGTAAATAGTTGTGAGGGTTTGGGGGAGAGTTTTGACTATTCTGAAGGGGCCAAAATCAAACCATGACAATAGTTGTTTGAAATTGTTTCAAGCTCATGGAAAAGTCCTCTAAAATTTAATCAGAAGTTAATGAAAGTTCTTTGCCTTAGACATCTAACAAAAGATGAGACTATTCCTGACAAATTTTTTAATTGCTCAGTTATGGAATGTATAACAATGCTCTTCAGATTCAAAATGAAGTGTTATTTAAAGACCTTTTTAATAACAGATATAATCAACCAGAAAGTTCTTTTTGCTACTTTTGAGGCTGCTTGGCCCCATCCTGTTTGCCACCTTATATTTAATACTGTTTAATCTAATTTGCAGTTCACTAGTGGTTGTTGAACCAGATGTTTCATACATGATTTTCAGTGATAAAGTCATTATTTGCTAGATCTATTAGTAAAACTATTTTCATTTTGCATTTAATTTCTCTTCATAGGTCTTTACACACATATTGACTTCTTCTTTCAACAGTTGCTTTTATGCTAGTGCGCACTATTCTTATTAATTATATTTAATTTTGAACTTCCGATGATTCTTCTCTTCTTCCCACCAGTAACTATAAATCATTAAGTGGCAGAAAAATTATTTGTGAAATTATCCTTTATCAGGGAGCCAAATACCATGTTTAAATGACAAATCTCGCTTAGCTTGGACTACTCGAGCGAAAATAACATTCACTCTACATTCTGATAATTCACCTTAAGTCTTTACCTTTGGAGTTTTCTTCTTCTGAGGCTAAATGAGATGATGTTGTTAGAATTAGAGAGAGAAATAAATAAGACTTTTAATGCCACACGATCTACTTCGCCTTGTATAGAGTGCTAATAGTTCAAGTATAGCTAAATTCTAATTGAGAAAGTTCCTTCAACTTCAGGAGGAATATCTAACTTCGACATTACAACTACAAATACTAGATCAGTGCTATACCATGTGCACACAGTCTGGTATTTCTGTCACTTTATAAATTATTTTTCTTTTATAACTAATGTCTCCTGTTTTATCTGCAGCTGTGTATGTTTTAGCTTATAATCCTAGGTCGTTTATGTTTTTCTTGCATGTTCCCTTGTCAAAAGCTGCTTTATAAAATAAATTTTATAGGAGGGAATTGAAATCCATAAGTGTCTGCATGTTATGGTTCCAAGAAACGGTAATATTAGATTGCTTTGTGTGCTTTGTGCTTGAAGTGGTGAGAGTGGTTTTGCTTATTTTTGCTTTTGATGTAAGGAGAAGTTTTGAAAATCCTGTGTCAAGTTAAAACTAAAAATTAGTTGAGAAAACAGATCAGTAATGTCTTTGCTTTTTTAAGTCACTTGTCTTATTCTCTTAACCTGTATATTAATTAGTGTAGTTGAAGACTGATGCAGGAAACTTCATACAATGGGTAAATCTAAAGAGGAATCTCTCAGTATATTTAGTTGCTTCTGTAGGCAACATTACATGTTGAACTATGACCTGCATTTTTCAAGACATGGAATTCTATCATCTGCAGAAAAATCAGCAAAAAATAAAGGAATTAAGATTACTCCTTGACTGCTCACTGAAGTTAGTTATTGGCAAACTGTTAATAATTATGCAGTCAAAAGCATTGCCTCATGAAATGTAATACTTCATCATCACAATAATAATTTATATAAATATATTTAATTTCATTTTTGTGAAGTAATTAAGTGGCAGTAAACATGGGGTAAACTGTTGAAATAAACACAAATAACTGGAAAATAATTAATCCTTTTCTAAACAGAATTTAATTGCTCCTGTTCCTTCCTAATAAAATTAATTAAGATTAATCTTAATGGAGAAAGGAAATTCTGCTAATTTGCATGGTCATCAGCATGCCAGGCTTATCCACCTACATGTGTTGGTAATTTGCAAAAGTACATAAAGCTTATTACAAATACTGCCTTTATACATCTATTATAATGTGCACATAAACCAAAGAATTTATGTACTTGTTTCAAGATGTGTACTAGGTGAAGTTAAATGCCATATGTTTCATTTCGGAAGCAGAAAATCACATTCAGACATTTTCAGCATGTGCTTATATGCTTCATGATATCCTTGCAAAATTGTCGTGAAATAAACAACTCGAGAACAAATTTTACCATCAGCTGTTTACCCTGGTTATAAACCTGAAGAAAATAAAAATCTACCCTGTATTACCATTTCAAACAATTGTTTCAGATCAGGGGAAGTTTTTCAGACCTGTTAGTGAGAGAAGTGTTTAGTGACGAAAATGTTTCAGAGTAAGTCATAGAAATGTGTTTGTAGGTATAGCAGAATTCAAACTAGAAGTACCTGCCGATTTGCAAAAATCATGTGATCGATATTCATCCAATACTCTCAGTTCATTTTTACATGAGATACAGAGAAGACCCTTAAGATATTTAGGATTTGTTTTTTTGTTTTCTTAAAATACTAGCTTTTTCTTGTGAATTATTTGCTAGGAACATATGTAGATTTATGCTCAAAACTGCTGATGAACACTAATTTTAAAGAATCACCTTAGTTTACTTGATCTCCTTTAAAATTACGGTAGAAAGTGCCCTTGGTAAGTAATTTTCTAAAGGCCCATCCAAAGTCTGTCTGGATATACTTAATATTAAAGTATATAGCTAATATACCTATGGTATATTAATATAACTAAGGTATATTAAAGTATGTGGCTATCACATTTGTGAGCATATTAGTAAGGATGACAGCCTTCATCACTTATTTATCAAACATGGTTTTCCCATAAGTACTGTACATATTTTTCCATGGAATGCTTCAATAGAAAAGATCCCAAAGATCATCTTCTGTCAGAAATCTCTGACTTCATATAGGAACTAACCTACCAGTTCCTTGATTAATGCAGAAAAGCCTGGTCCTTATCTTGATACATTTAGCATATATGGATGTTATTAAATATTTGCATAACATGTGGTTATTAGTTCAGAGTGGTTGGTTATATTGTGGCTACAACACAGAACTATACCATTTGAACACGCTGTCACATAGTTTGGGTGACTGTAAGCAGCTCTGTTCTTCTTGTGGTTGTTGGTGGTAAAAGGATAAAAAGGCATATTTGCACTGATGACAACAAAGAACTAAGGTTACCAAAAAAATTATGCAGGTTCATTTATTGTGACAGTGGTACCGGAATTTTTATGGACAGGTAATTGTTATGGCATGGCCCCAGTTAACCCACTCAGGATGGGAATAAGTGGGTTTCTTTTGTATGTTTGTGCGGCAGTTTGGAGTGACAACAAATCACTCCAAAGGTATGCTCTAAATTCCAGAATTTACTTTGAACACAGTCAAAGTTATGGGTCTTCAATTTGAAAAAAATTGCCACGGGGTGCGGCGGGGGCGAGTGGTGGTGCGGGAAGGAAAGGTGATGTAGAGTAAGTAGAAAGGATAAGGAGAGAACAAGGCAGAGACAAAGAGAAGTACCAGGAAAAAAAAAAAAGACAAAAAAAAAAAGAAATATAACACAAAAATAATCACCCTCCCCAGTGCAAGTTTCCTTTGGAAACGTGGTCCATGGGGAAGGGATGTGCAGATGTGCCTCTTGGCAGTGATTATTTACAGAGAAGCTCCACCCCCTGTTAATATATAAGGAGTGGTTTCCCTGTATCTGCACCATTTCTCTGAATAGAAAATTCTCAAATTGGAGCATGCACAGAAGTTCCTTTGGGAAAGTTTTTGAATTGGTGCCAGGTGCTGCAGGAGTCACTGGCAGTTCAATGGATCCTTGCAGAAATAACCTCCAAGTGAACTCTTTGGGTGTGCATGTGCAGTCAGGGGTGCTCCTGCCTCTCCAGTGTCTGCAAATCCCTCAGCTACAGCAGCCTAGTTCAGCGCGTTGCGCAGTGGGAGCACAAGTGCAGGTGGAGCAGGGGTTAGGTGTGGGAAGTCAGCATCTGCTCCTGCACCTCTGCTCTAACCTTTGCTGCTGCTGAACTGCGACAAGTTTCAAGCCCACACAGTCTTGCACCAAGAAAATATTTAAGACTTATAGACAAAAGTGGATCTTTACAGTAATATTGCTGAAATTGGAGCCTAAATAACAGGGGCAAAAATTATCTGTGCCTGTCACTGTTCCTAATTGGATGCTTACATGAGCTCATACATTTATTTACACATATATTTCTAAATGTGGGAACATACGCCTATTATATAAATGTATTAAAACTCTTCCTCATTTGTTTCATATAAAACAACAGATGCGTATTACTGTGCTAACTGGTGTTACAGACTCCTAAGATGGAAAGCTGAGGTGGGACAAGCCAGCTCTTATTGCCCTACTGACTTTAGATTATCATGTAGGTAAGGCCCAGATCAATTATGTCAGATGGTTGGATTTCTTGTCTTAGATGCTAGACAGTGAACTGTTACATAGAGAAACTCATTAATTACCCCACTGTGATATTCTCACTAAACCAGAAAGAACAATCAGGTAGCTTCTTATTTCCTTTCTTTGTAATATGTTACACCAATACAGTACGATAAGTTTATGCTAGCAGACTCTGTATGGACATAGAAGCTGTGGCTTCTTAACCTTTATCTTTTTCTTTTAGAATTGTATATACTTGTTTTACTAGCTGCTGTCAGTACTAATCTACAAGATGCTTCTTGGGGGTATTTGAATTGCCCCACATTCCATCACTTACCCATCGGTCCTTTATTTGTTTGTTTGGTTTTGGGTTTTTTTAAAAATATTTTGCAGTATTAGAGCCTAAGGGAGGAAAGGCTGAAAGAAAAAAAGTGCTCTCAAGTAATGCTGCCTGTCTTGTGTTCCATGAACAGCTTTTGTTAGTACTGGACATTTCTTTAGAGGATATTATTTGTCTCTCCCTTGTGGCATTAGACACTAAACTAGCAAAGAATTAATGATTGCTGTCATGATCTTTCCTGACTTCTGTGTTTCTTTTAGTTTTTACTATCTGTTTCAGACCAAGCCAAAGTGGTGACTGTATCCATTATCTTTCCTTTGATTTCTCCCACTACAGTCTATTATTGGTTCTGCTATGTTAAAACCAGAAGCTTATAATGCATCATAAAATTTCATGAAACTAAGGTAGGCTATGACAAAAGAAACTAGCAACAGACTAAAATGGCTACATTGTTTTAATTTTCTGAAGGTGCAATGTATTGCTGAAATCTTCTGCATATGCAGCCTTTCAGTCTAGGAAATCAATAGTAATCCAGATAATCAAAGATTGCCTAAATAAGAGTGACTTAGAAAGCTGAATCTATAGCTGAATCACAAAATAGAAAAGTTATATGTTTTTTTTTAATCCCATGCAATACATACTTCTTTAAGTTAAAAAACGTTAGGTAATATACTTTTGAAAACTCTTACAGTAATGTTAGCATTGGTGATTACACTCAAGATCTCTCCAAGATGAAAATAATAACTTAATCTGTCATCAAAGATGTTTGTATCATTAGATTACTGTAATTGGATTTAAAAACAGAATTAAAACTGTATAAAGAAAATGCTTGTTTTGAAATGAAAAACATAAATTTGTATTTTGGGGGGTGAAACTTAGAGATTTTTTCTGACTGTGTTAGTAAACAGCTCTTACAATAAAGAGTTGTTTATCCTTTTAAGCAGAAGAGATGCAAGCTGGGGAGATTATTGTAAAAATGGGAAGTCTTCTCAATGTGGTTGAGACATCCCTATATCAATCATTATACTCTAAAAAGGTGTTGGAGAAGTACTTAACATACTTCTAATCAGGAAAATGAAATATATGAGCATAGGTTAGTATTAAATAGAGTGTTTCCTAGATAATTAGTTTGTTCTGTTCTTTCTGAATGTTTATTTTTGTTTGTTTCATTTGTCTGTGTTTTAATATTGTCTTTAATTTTTTTCAAATTAAAATTATGTTAACAAGAATTTTTTTTGCATATTTTGAGTTTACTGCTTTTGTTGAATACATCTTGTGCTTAGTTGTTTCTACTAGTAAATGCATCTAATCACAGGTACAGTTTGAAAGAGGGAACAGAAAATGACAAAATATTTAATTTTTGTGTAGCAAAACAGTCTAGCATTTCTATATTTTCCTGTTATAATTACATTAGCATGTGTAAATAGCCAGCCGATTAGATGACCTATAATTCTATTGTGGTCTGAACATAAGGGAACAGCAGCTTGAACACAGGAGATGGACTGAATCAGTACAAAAACAATTAACATATACTTGCTTGGATACTTAGCCAAACCCTGAAGCCGGGTCTGGGACCATTACTTCTGACATCACAGAATTTATTAAACTTCTTTTCCTAAAACTCAGGGTGCATTTATTGCACTGAGGCTGGGAGGAAAACAGTCAAGGCAATTTTGGTTGAAAAGTGTGTTAATTCCTTGAATCATTCTCTGACTTTAATGACAACTTTATAATCCTGAAATTATTTCAGTATTTGACCCACATAACCTTAATTCCTGATACAGTCACAGAGTCTATGACTGTCAGTTATCTGAAATAGCTTTTTAATCTATTGACCAATTCCTTCAACATTTGTGAGGCAGTAGAAGCCTGAGAGCAATGAAAGGAGTTCCTGCAAATCCTGTGAAATTCAGTAGCAGGAAAGGTTTCTAGCTTTCTGTTTGCATGGAGGGAAGGCAAGCAGAGTGCAAGCTGCCTTTTCACCACTGGAGAAAATGTGTTTGGGTGTGCTAGGTGGGCAGTTAGTACCTGCTCCAGCTTGGATGTGGATATAACTCCTCTTTTAGGCAGCCTAACCAAAAAAGGAAGGTAGGAGTTGGGAGGAGGGAAAGTAAAAATCATCACAAGGCACAGATGAAAATGAGAAAATAAGAATACTGTGGGAAAGAGAGAATGGGGGAAGTGAAGGTACATGCTGGGAACAAGTGAAGCTTCCTTAGTCCATGGACAGAACACTGTGCTTACTGAAAAGTCCACTGCAAGCCTTTAGCAAGAAGACTTAAAAATGCATTTATTGTCGATCTACTCTTGCATATACAGAAGTGAGGAAGCTGTACCACTAATCATGTACAGAGATTGTATGCCCAATATTTAGCTGTATACATCTGATGGCCACCCTTTCTAATGCAAATTCATACAAAACCAAAATTCTGGGGGTTAATTTATGAAAATTTGAATTGATTTCTTAAGGGAAAGGGGTTCATAGAAGATGGATAACAGCTAGCAGTACAGTAAGCACAACTGTTATTTTACCTGTTGTAGCTCCAGGAAATAAATGGTTAAGGTATTTAGACCTGTCCTGCTTTCAACTGGCTTCAGATAGGCATTTGAATATCCTATAGGATAAAAAGTATCTGACTCTGTCCTTTCTTTCAGCAGCTCTAGGATGTATATGTGAAATGTGACTGCAGGTGCTGGAGGCAGTCTAAAAAAATATCCATGTACATTAAAGTGTTTGAACCTTTAAGAAAGTGAAAAGCAGGGCAATAATGTATTAATCTTACTCCAACTAAAAGTCCAGTATTGTTAATGAACTGCATAGAAAAAAAAAAAATCTGTTTACAGAAAAGTTACTTTCTGCTGCCTCATTGCACAGTAACGGTGAAATCTATGTATGATTTGTATATTCCAGGCTAATTTATATTTTCAAGGAACAGGTAATATGCTGTATTGTGAAAATGGGTAGTGGTAACCTTGACAGGTGAAGTTACAATGACAACACTACTGTGTTGCTAGTAGCAACATCTGTGTTAAATGCACTTTAATTAGGTTTGAGTTTTGAAGCTTATTGCTCTCACAGTACTTGCTGACATTTAGCAAAAATGGACTGGTATTATTAACACAGTTAGGGAACCAGCTAGTGCCTGCCCCTCCCGGTTCCAATGCCCTCTCTCCAACTTGATACCTTTTGCCACCTCTCATGACCCTGCTGAAAGAAATATAGGGGAAAGAGTAAGAAAATAATGGGGCACACAGTTTATCCTGTTTTCAAACACATAAGGCAAGTTCCATTAAATACCTTAATGAATTAACTTCAGTATTTAATTAATGAACTTATTTGAAGATAGAAACACCATGAATTCATATGTTCCCATCTTCTCCTACTAATTTTATGAAGCTATATTGATTAAGTTTTCATCTTATTACAGAGTTCAGTCTTACTCATTGTTGGAGACTATTCTGGTTTCTAAAAACGTGACTGGAAAAAGGTTTTGTAAATCCTTAGCACTACCAAACAGACATCCCATTTTAACTGAAATCCATAGTATTCTTCTGCAAGACAGACAAAATATTCATTACTACTAGAATCACGTAATCCTACATCCCTGGGCAATGATTCCCTACCACCATCCAAAAAGTGATTGTCCATTGACTCACGTTGATGGGTTTCACAGCTGAACATGGGGCTGTGGCCCTGAGAAGGAGCTTTGACTGCTTGCTTGTCACTTGGAAGTCACTGGTTTGGATTCCCACCTTGCATTTGTGTATTCCTGTGCTCCTCTGGCCTTGAGACGGCCTTTGATGGGCTGACGGCTCCTGGAATGGGCCTGGGAGAAGATCGGGTAGGATATTATTTGGGTGTCCCATCCTGTCATTGTTGCTCTGAGCTCCTTTGCATGTGTGGAGAGATTTTTTCTAGTCACATAATCTGTCATCAAGTCTAACCTGAATGACAGCCAGATAATATCAGGAAAACAAAGCTTTTGACTATAATTTGGAAACAAATCTACAGTGTGGATACAGGCATGTATCGGGAATATTCAATTGCTTTTAAATATCTATTGGACTACTATAACTAAATTATACTGAATATCAGTTCCCTCCATGCTGGATATATTTTGATGCCTGACTATAGACATACTAAAATCACTTGATCATTTTGGAAAAAAATTTGCTCATATTCTCATAGTCTTTGTATTTTTAACACACTAGTAGCATTCATAAAATCAAAATGATGAATTAAAATTATCTAGACAAGAATTCTTTCAGAAGCAGAATTATGCTAAAAAATTGGGATTCACTATATCAAAATATGTTTTTAAATAATAAATTGTGATTTTCTTTTAAGGAAAAGTAACAAAACAACTGTAGAGGGGAACACAATCTGTTATGATTTCTGCTATCAAAGGCTGATCCATAATTTCTATACCTTGATTTTTAGGGATTATATCATCAATTATACTTATCAACTGAATAATTGCCTGGTAATATTTTTAATAAAATGTTATTATTTGTAATATAGTGTTTATAATGCTTTAGCAGTAAGTTCATCCTGGTGAATTTCCATTTGCAGCAGGTACGAAATCGCATTCATATCTCAGAAAAGAGGCTGTGTTTTGCCTTCTGTGGGGCAGATAAAGTATTGGATATATTAGCTTATTTGGGGGGTTTAAGTATATGAGATAATAGTGAGATCAATAATATTATTTAATGCAAAACTGCAATAATAATAATAATATTACATTCGTGGAAATTATAACTAGAAACTGGAGGAGTAAATTTATTTAGACTGTAATGAATTTTCAGTTTGCTACTTAATCTGTGTAATGAGAATGTAGAGAACCATCACTTCTACAGAAGGTAGTGCTGTTCACTAAAGGTAACAGAGGAGGTTACAGAATGTTACTCTGTTACTATTTGAGTAGTTGTTGGAAGTTGTTGGTACTTGTATAACGATGAGGCTGATTCAAGAGGCTGTGAAAAGCTCACCGATGTGTCTGTAGTTTTGTTTGTTCTTTTCTGATACAAATTGAATGAATAGGGATATGTAGAATGAAACGTTGAAGAGTACTATGAGTTCATATGCTTGGCAAATGTCAAAAGCTATTATTATATATCTTTTTGCTAATTCTTCTATTCTTTTACCACAGGCCTTTTAGTTTAGAACTTTTATTCATTAAGTTAAGTTTAAATGTAATATTTTTTTCACCTGACATATAACCCGTTAAGTCTCCTTTGCCACCACTACAAACCCATGTGCATGTACAACCAGAAATGGATTGTGCACCAGTATTGTTTAGTAATAAAATTTGTTAATACCTACTACCATTATTGTCTAACAGATGCTTTTTTCTGCCCATGAAATGCAGGACCAATTCTTTTATTTTTTCTGAGTAAAAATAACAGTTGTTAGAAAGCAATCCAAATTTTTAATTAAAATTTACATATTGCATCTTCCTCTGTTCTAGGAGTAGGAGAAAGAACTTAATTTCCTATTGATGTTTTGTGGATATATTATTTAAGGAAATGAGCAGAAATATAAAAGTCTGTGTGTAATTCTTGAAGTCATAACCATGCTGATAAAAAACTGTGTGAGGAAACAATTCCAAATTAACTTGAAATTCAAGTTCACAGAAAACAAACTCCAAAAACTTAACATCACTATAACAAAAGCAATTCATCACTTGACTATTGAAATGTCAGCTTTCTTTTAATAGAAATTGTGGATGCAGTCCACAATTGAGAAGAGCTGCTTGAATAGATACATTTTGTTTTAAAGCAGCCAAAATTATAATAGATTCTATTTTAAGTCATTAATTTAATGGCTGAAATGAGAGCATCCAGTCTTTGAAAGGTGAAGTGCATTCCCTTTGCCCTGTGTATCAACAGTTGGAGCCATGTCAGGATAAAACAGATTTCTTGCAAGTACCTGAAGTTGGAGCACATTTATGGGTGCTCTTGGGAGTGTTATATTGCCCAGGTCAGTAAGTCAGCCTCTCATTTTAGCACACTTCTGAGCACTGTTATTCATAAGTGAAAAGCATCCAAGGCTCCCTGCACTCATTTGTTTATCTGCAAGCTAGAAGTGTCAGGGCTTTGTGTGAAGTATACATAATCAGCAATTAAGTTACTGTGATATATGATAATGGGTTATCAATGAAATGAGAGTAAACACAGTCAATAATCTATAAAAGACAAATTTATTGCAATCACTGTAAGAACTGGCTAATTGGTTCAAAGAAAAAAAAGATTTTTTTTATTAAGAGCCTCAGTAATTGTTCTGTTGGGAGTTTTTATTGTGTGTTTGATAAATTATAAATATAGAACAGGGCAAGTTATGCATCTTAGAGACACACAAATGAAAAAATGTGTTTCAGTGAAGCTAAATACTGCAGCTTATGATGTGAGCATATATTGACAGAAAAGGATAAATACCACATATAGTTCAGAATTGTGGTTTACTGCCTGTGCATGTTAAGAGAAGATCAAGATTAGTGGGGACAGATGGGAGTTCTCCTCCCTGCTCTGTGAGCCAGAGAGAGTCCTCCCACTCCTGCTAAATGCCAGGCTACTGTTTTTTCCCCTTCCTATTATTCCTAATACACCAATGCATTTACTGACACTGTCATGCACTATGAGTATGGCTGGCCGTAAGCAGATCAATATATACTGCAGAACATCACCTCTAGCTGTTTAGGCACCACACAGTGATAAACTGGACTCCTATAAGCATAACCTGTACATGGCCCATTCCTGTTCTTACACACTGGCTTAGACTCGCACATAGACCTGTCTCATAGTTCTCCTTTGATCTATGTTCCTCTAATCTCTCCCATCTTCTTTTCCTTTCTGGATTTCCTCGCTAGAGTCTCACATACACGCACAAAGCAGATGACATAGTCATGAAGAAAGAGAGTTTGTAATAGAGCTTAAGAAGACAGGGTGAATTGCTGTCTTCAGAAACTGGACTTGCATCTGCTTGCATACAACCAGCTGCTTTCATCCCCTCTTCTCTTTGCTGTGCATGCTGTTTCTGATCTACCTTGATCCCTTCCTTTTTCGTCTTTACCTCCTTGCAGATAAACCACCTGCCCTCAATTTCTTTTTTCCCTTCAGGGTCAATGTTGCCACAGCCATTCCCCTTTTTGATATTTCTGTTGTTACCTTAAGTAATCTCAGACTCATTGTAGTTTAATAGGTCAAGCAAAAACCCTGTATGCAAGCAGAGAAAAACAGGGAATTTGTTCACTACTTCCTACTGGAAGGCAGGTATTCAGGAACACCCAGAAAAGCAGGACTCCATCACGCATAATGGTTACTTGGGTAGGCAAATGCCATAACTCTGAACATCCCTCACCTGATTCTTCTTCCCCCCAGCTTTTATAGCCAAGGACGACATCACATGGTATGGAATATCCCTTTGGTCAGCTGGGGTAAACTGTCCCAGCAGTGTCCCCTCTCCTCATGTGCACCCTCAACATTCTTGGTGTGTAGTGTAAGAAGTAAAAAAGTCCTTGAATCAATGTAAGCGCTGCTCAACTGTAATGAAAACATTTCTGCATATTGTCATTGTTTCCAGCACAAATCCAGAACACAGCCCCGTATTAGCTACTGTGAAGAAAATTAACTCTAGATCAGGCAAAACTAGTGCAGACTGAACTATGGCAGAAGATCATGAAGTTTTACATTTAAGTGTGGTGTGACAATTCTGCCTGTTTCTTGGACATAGAAGTCAGTCTTCTGAAAAAATGCATTGTATTATTCGCATTGTTACAGGCAATATAAGTATGGAGTTCCCAGTTTTCTTTCCTTTTTAATTTTTTAATTTCCATATTTTTCTGTAGATTAATTTCTGTCTCTGTGTTTTGAGTCTGCTTAACTGTAGTGTTCAAGAATAGGAAAGCAACACATTGTGTTGAATTGTTAGGCGCCAAAGCCATCTCGGGTTGGGTCACTGCTGTGCTTGTCCACTTTTTCCTTTGAGAGTAATTCTTCATGGTTTCACATGGTTCCTGCTGTAGTAAGTTGTACAACTTGAATCAAAGGTTATTTCCCTAAAGGTTAAATCTCTGTGACATATGCATTGGATTTCCTCATCCTCCTATATTGTGCAGCAAGTGCTCCCAGGTCCTCAAGTAAAAGCAATTCCATTAATGCGTTTGCCTTTTCCAGATGGAAGAACAACTCATTAACAACCCAGTCATCTCCATATGTAGTAGGGTGACCTCATCTCCTTCCAGATTCCATAGGAGCTTTTTTTTGGTTACGGCCGGGTCAGTAAGCAGAACCACTAGTGTTAACATGCCAAGTGGCTTTCTGATAAATTTGCTGTAGATACAATTTATTTCAATACTTCCCAGACAGGCAAACACAGCTTGACGTAATTTTGCTATGCTCCTTTGAATCTGGAGATGGATCACATGACAATTTACAGTGCTTGTCTCTGTTCAGCGGAATCTTTCTTGTGAGTCCTCCTGAATATTGCAATTCTTAGCT
Source organism: Piaya cayana (assembly GCA_013389865.1). Taxonomy (NCBI): domain Eukaryota; kingdom Metazoa; phylum Chordata; class Aves; order Cuculiformes; family Coccyzidae; genus Piaya; species Piaya cayana. Next base: position 40,638 of record WAAB01024424.1, read on the forward strand.
TCATCTTTTGACTTTTAAGTAGTTATGAGTTCCTTACTGGTTGCTAATGCAGATTTCAAGGCTAAATGAAGTGAATGGGAACATGCAGAGCCCAGTACAAGTTAGATTCTTCAGTTTACTAATTTCAGCAGAAGTCTTCCCAATAACTTGACCCAGGTAGAATGGACGAGTTTTTCAAGGTTGCATGGTATATTTTCTTGCAAGTCTTGAAGCAGAGGAAGAGCTATGCATGTGGATGTTCCATTTTCTGGGGACTTGACCACCCAGCTGTATTATTAAATTTCAGTTTTTTAATTTATCGAGAGTATTTAGCGACTTCTGTTGGAATTCTGCCAGCAAACTGAATGTGCTATTAAATTCTCATTTCTGTAATCTTTCAGCAATTTCCAGTAGGTGGCACAAGTACACAAGGAATTTGTACAATACTTTTCTTGTCGGAGATCTTTTATGTTTGATTAATTTCGAGGATTGTGATGAAAATTTAATCCAGGCCTAGTGTTCCCACTCTTTTACAAATATGTATCTCAAAATTTTATCTTAATAAGGCATATATTTATATATTACTTTTCATGCTTTTCTATTTCTTCTTTCATTCCCATTGGATTATGTGATATTTTCTGTAGAAATAAAGGTAAAATATTTTCTGTCTGTATTCCTAAGGGACTTCTTGGTACCTCCCTTGGGAAGAGTGGTAGGTAATTTTTTCTCATGTTTCTGTATACTAGGATTGTAAAGTCAACAAATGTATTTTGTCTGAAAAGATAATTATACTTGATGAGGAACCAGTTGTTTTATCGTAACTCTCCAATCTACGTCTTCTTTATAGAACAATTAGTAATTTATCTTAAAATTGTTTACTTTTTCACTTTTTTTTACTATGTTACGAAACTTACTACTATTATTTTCAGCTTACGGTTGCTATTTTATGTGATAGCAGGAAGTTATTCCTTTTGAACACATAACTGCTGCACTTAATCAAAGAAAAACACTTAGAAGTTTCATCTATGTCTAAGTAACACGTGAAGCTAATTTGAGACTTTAAGACAGGTAGACAGGTTTTTAGTGTCCTTTGATCTTTCAAAGATTAAAATGTAAAGAAGTAGACTGGGAAGAATTTGTATAATAATTTTGTTTTTCATGAAGCTGAGCACAGACACAATACATTAATTAAAAGGAGCAGAGCAAAATCTGTAGTGCTGATATAGATTTCAGATGTATTGGCTGTCTAATGATTTCATATCTATCTGTTAGTTTTATAATTATCTGTATTTTCTCTGATTACCAAAATAATAATTAAAATCTTCTCCTAGTAGTATATAGCTGATAAAGCATGACTCAGTAATATAATACACTGGAAAAAAAAATACACTGGAAAAAAAGAACAGCCTGTTTTTCAAGTAGTGTTTCTCTACAATGTAGATATAATAAATAATTTTTTACTCTGTATTTACACTATCCAGGTCTACATGCTTCAGAAGAGTTTTTTTTGTCTTACAGTATATGTTAGATCTCATTCTTCATTCCAAGTGACATTTAGATATGGTAGCCATACTTCATAATTTTAGATAAGGAAAGAGAAATAGTTTTAAGGAAGCTAGTCATTATGAGAGACAAGAAATGGAAGGTCAGTGAAGAGATGTTGTGGACCTAACCTTTAAACCTTTCTGCAAGAACTTTTTATCATATAGGTAAACTTCGTGGGTTCCTGTTGTAACTGGAAAACTTCAGAGAGGAAGGTGTCTGCATCAGTTGTGCTGCCCCCATTGAGTGGCAAAGATGTGAGGACTACTCAGTTTAATCACAGCATCAGGCTTGTAAAAATGTGTGGCCAAAACAGAACCCAATTTCAAGTATCATGTTTCTTGGCTTGTAAAAATACCAAGACAGCTATCATACTGTTTTTAATTCACTCCCTTGGCCTGTAAAGATGATAGTTCTTGTAACAAATTGTCAGTAATGCTTCTCTTCAGAATACCAATGTGAGATAACATTGTGGTGGTGGCAGCTGCTGCTATGTTTTTTTTCCTTTCTTTTCTGTACTTGCATCTGAATGTGAAGTGATGGTTCCTTGGATATCTTTTAACTTACATTACTAGATGAATATACCATGTTTAGTAATTGGGAAACATGGGTGTTTCTGAACATGACAAGTTTGGAAATTAATGCCTTTTATTTCCCTAAACACTATAGCATTTAAGTAAGAAGAAACTACCTTCAGGTGATCTAAGAACCACACTAATAGATTATAACCTTCAACTTTGTTTTCTTGTAACTTTTGATTTAAAGAAGAAAATAGTCACAGAGTTGACTGATAAGTTTTCTGCATAATTTGAACTTGCCTTAAACTCGTAACAAAATCCCCTTTGAAGTAAGATTGGTGATCTGTGCATTAGTAGTTACAGACCTCAGTTTCAAAAAAAAAAAAGGAATAATTTTATAGCATCTAATTATTTTCATTTCTTCCACAATGCTTTCTGGAATGATTAAATTAGTTCATAAGTTGTCTACTCCTATAATACTAAAAATGAAGCACCTCTGTACCATTTTTTTGAGTCTAAAATACAATTATTTGAAAAAGAAAAAATCATAAAACTTCATATGTAGTAACATAGCTCGTTGTTTTTATTTAATACTAGGAGATTAAATGAGTTCTTTAATATACCTTGTGTATAGAAAGATTTGTTAATGAAGAAAGATTTCTTATTAATATGAAGAGCTTTAATTCAAATTTAAACCAAAAATGGTGGGTTTGTACTTTCATTGTTTTTCACACTCAAATATAAAAGCCCAACTACAGAAAAGTTTAGTAAACTAAACTTTGTTATATTGATCACTTTCATAACAGATGTGTGTAAAATTGCTAGGTTATTATTTAAATATCTTTTAAATTCATTTTTCATGCACTTCTTGTGATAGCTCCCAAAATTACTTAGTGTTTGACAATAGAATGTGAAAGAAAACAACATTAGGTAGTTGCTCAGGGTGTTTTTTAAGAGTCCAATATTTTTTAACTAGCCTTTATCAATCCTTCAATCTAAAGCTTTTCATGCCACAAGGATTAATTACTGCTAACTTTCTTGTTAATCCTTCCAAAATTTCACTTCACGTTGTGAGAAGACAATGGTATTAAGTGCTAGATTGACAGTTTTCTCTGTCATCCAACATAATGCTGCACCTGGCAATGTAGCTGTACAAGCTTTGGCAGTTTTCCAACAAATCTTATTTACAGCCCCCTGCTGCCATTTGTGTTTTGTGTTTGGGAGTTTTTTTGGTGTGTTTTTCAATGCTGATGTTAGAATAATTTCAAATCTTCATTTTTCAGCCCTTCTGTTTATGTGTGTTTTGGTAACACAGAGCCCTCCTGTGTAATCACTGTCAGAAAGAATTGATGTAGTCTTAGTGAACTGGGGATATTTTTAGAGGGGTCTTTTGTATGTCATCTTACAAAGAGGGGCCAAATCCAACTGGAATAGTAAGATGCAAATCCTAAGAAATGCCAACCAAATTTTTTAGAAATAGTAACATTTGACCTTAATCTAATGTGTTCCTGAACTGTATGTTGTATGTGTACAGAGGATTTTGAATTTGAGATGTTCAGTAATAGGGACATTCTGATTTATCAGATTTCTTTGTATTTGAGGAAGTGCCTCTCAAACAGAATATTTTGTAATATTTTTTTTTTTGTTTTACTGAATTTTCCAGCCTTTTCAAAGCACTAACGAATAAAATCAGTGGATTCTCTCAAGAACTATCAGGTCAGTGTGCTGACAAAAGTAGTATTAGTATTTCCATTAATATATGGTGTCCTTGTCACTGTACAGAAAAACTAGCTGAGGACAATGTTAGACCAGGATTGCTGAACGTTGAAGTCTTTGCCCTTTCCCTTCCCTGGTGGAACAAGGAATTGTCACAGGAATTGTCCTGTGACTGAGGGAGTTCCTGTAGTGCCTTAAATGCTGCTGACCAGGCATGACAGGAGTATAGTGAAAGCACTATCTTCCGCCCCCAGTGGTGACTCACTGGTCAGTCTGATATATCAGTTTCCTTCAATGCAATAGTGAGCTTGAGCCAGTGTCAGGGTTTTACTAGCATCCTGACTCTGAACTAAAATAGGAGAAGAAATTGGTTAAAAATGATCAATTAGATGGAAAAGATATATTTTAGCCAAATTAAATCCTTGCTAATATAAACTAGTCTAGCGGATGAAGCACTGTCTATCACTTTATTGAATGTGAGCTTAGTAAATATGCCAAGAAAAACTCAATATATAATGTGGCAATGCCACAATATAATTCTAAGAATCTTTTCTGTAAATAAGACTGAAAGGATTTTAAAATAAAATATTATAATAATAACAACAATAATTAATCTGGTGAGTTCTAGAAGTTTTGTGGGGTTAAGAGTAGTTGTTCTTCATGTGATAATAAAATAAAGATAAGANTCCAGCCTTTTCAAAGCACTAACGAATAAAATCAGTGGATTCTCTCAAGAACTATCAGGTCAGTGTGCTGACAAAAGTAGTATTAGTATTTCCATTAATATATGGTGTCCTTGTCACTGTACAGACAAACTAGCTGAGGACAATGTTAGACCAGGATTGCTGAATGTAGGAGTCTTTGCCCTTTCCTTTCGCTGGTGGAACAAGGAATTGTCACAGGAATTGTCCTGTGACTGAGGGAGTTCCTGTAGTGCCTTAAATGCTGCTGGCCAGGCATGACAGGAGTATAATGAAAGCACTATCTTCCGCCCCCAGTGGTGACTCACTGGTCAGTCTGATATATCAGTTTCCTTCAATGCAATAGTGGGCTTGAGCCAGTGTCAGGGTTTTACTAGCATCCTGACTCTGAACTAAAATAGGAGAAGAAATTGGTTAAAAATGATCAATTAGATGGAAAAGATATATTTTAGCCAAATTAAATCCTTGCTAATATAAACTAGTCTTCTAGAGGATGAAGCACTGTCTATCACTTTATTGAATGTGAGCTTAGTAAATATGCCAAGAAAAACTCAATATATAATGTGGCAATGCCACAATATAATTCTAAGAATCTTTTCTGTAAATAAGACTGAAAGGATTTTAAAATAAAATATTATAATAATAACAACAATAATTAATCAGGTGAGTTCTAGAAGTTTTGTGGGGTTAAGAGTAGTTGTTCTTCATGTGATAATAAAATAAAGATAAGATTGTTTGTTTTTTTTTCTCAAAGATGATCTCATATAGCATGTGCCATAGATATCAGTGGCTTTCTATCTGTTTCTATAACTCATAAAAGAAAATTACAATGCACTAATAATACAATAAGACAAAATTACCATGTTTATGTTGAAATCCATCCCATTAACTTTGTTTTTTTCTGATTAAGAAGTGGCTGAAATTTGTATTCAGCAGGCTTTAGGATTTCTAGGACTTTTATTTAGTTTAGTAGTGGAATGTTCTACAGAATAAGCAGACTTTATGGGCAACAGCTACAGGATGACATGAGAATGTAAATTTGGCTACTTACGATCCAGCTTTGCTGAAATGAGTAGATTAATAGGCAGGATAAACCCCTAATACTGAGAAGGCTTATAGTGAAATAAACAGAAATAAAATGAGCAGGTATTGCTTTTTCTGTTTGCAGATGAATGCAGAAGGGTGTGTCTGCATGCTCTGCAATTAGATTACTACAGAATTTACCTACTCATACACTATGAACAAGATTAAAAGACCAATAAGTAGCTTAACTGAAGAAATATTGAACGTATGCTCACTCTGCAATAAAAAAATATTAGTAAAGAAGTACAAGCTAATATCTTTACAATCACCTGAACACATCAAGAAAGAGCCTGCAGGTCAAGTGTTTGAGGATTCACAGTCACTGAGGATGGAGCAGCTGCCCTGCAGGCCTGGCATTTGGTTACCTGTAGCATAAGTTGTGTAGGGTCCACATGTGTTCTGCTACACGTCCTTTTGATGTGAAAGTTAGTAGTCACACATAGTTCCTAACTGTGCATAACAGCTAGAAATTTAAATGGAATTCCCAGATAATAAATAGTTGCCTGCCCATGACTGGCGAAAATGCATCCCTTCTTGGTTCATGACGTGTTCCCTATTGTTATTGAATGATGGAGTTAGTTTTCTCTGGCAGTGTGAAAGATGCATTGCTGTTGGTCCCAATCTAGGTGAGAGGTTTGATCTGACAGAACAAAAATATATCATTGAAGAGGGAAGAGAAAGGAATGAGAAATAGAATTATTCTCCAGTTCTGTGCTCTGTCTCTGATGCATACTCCTGAAGATAAAAACATTAAAGGACCACCACATCCTCCCTCTATCAAGTGAGCATCGCTAATGTGTGCATTGCTCAGAATTAAATGGAAACTTGGGTAGGTAGCTACATTTTAATAGAACTGCAAGACATGCCTACCGTATCGTTAAACACTTTGGTTTGACTTCCTAGCCTCAGATAATGCTATTACTGGCAGAGGAGCTTGCTTCAGTGAACTAGGAAAACAGTGAAGAGCATGATTTGTTTGTCTGGTTTGGGGTTTTTTTGTGTTTGTTCAACTGTTGTAGCTAGTTTAAGGTAAATTATTCTCACCTCATTGATTTGCTGTGACATAAAAGGTGATTCTTACTCTGGTGAGAAAACAAGAACATTACCTCTGCTCCAAATGTCTTTTTTTCCCCGTTATGCGTACTGTGTTCCTTCAATGTTTGATAGTTAACTGAATCATAAAGTTTTCATGTTCTGCAGTGGGAATATTCATATGTATAACTACTACTACGCTTTTCATGAAATTGTAATAGGACACAGCACTTATCACAGCTGTGGACTTCTTCCTTACTATGTGAATGTCCAGGTGTANTTTCCATTAATATATGGTGTCCTTGTCACTGTACAGACAAACTAGCTGAGGACAATGTTAGACCAGGATTGCTGAACGTTGAAGTCTTTGCCCTTTCCCTTCCCTGGTGGAACAAGGAATTGTCACAGGAATTGTCCTGTGACTGAGGGAGTTCCTGTAGTGCCTTAAATGCTGCTGACCAGGCATGACAGGAGTATAGTGAAAGCACTATCTTCCGCCCCCAGTGGTGACTCACTGGTCAGTCTGATATATCAGTTTCCTTCAATGCAATAGTGGGCTTGAGCCAGTGTCAGGGTTTTACTAGCATCCTGACTCTGAACTAAAATAGGAGAAGAAATTGGTTAAAAATGATCAATTAGATGGAAAAGATATATTTTAGCCAAATTAAATTCTTGCTAATATAAACTAGTCTAGCGGATGAAGCACTGTCTATCACTTTATTGAATGTGAGCTTAGTAAATATGCCAAGAAAAACTCAATATATAATGTGGCAATGCCACAATATAATTCTAAGAATCTTTTCTGTAAATAAGACTGAAAGGATTTTAAAATAAAATATTATAATAATAACAACAATAATTAATCAGGTGAGTTCTAGAAGTTTTGTGGGGTTAAGAGTAGTTGTTCTTCATGTGATAATAAAATAAAGATAAGATTGTTTGTTTTTTTTTCTCAAAGATGATCTCATATAGCATGTGCCATAGATATCAGTGGCTTTCTATCTGTTTCTATAACTCATAAAAGAAAATTACAATGCACTAATCATACAATGAGACAAAATTACCATGTTTATGTTGAAATCCATCCCACTAACTTTGTTTTTTTTCTGATTAAGAAGTGGCTGAAATTTGTATTCAGCAGGCTTTAGGATTTCTAGGACTTTTATTTAGTTTAGTAGTGGAATGTTCTACAGAATAAGCAGACTTTATGGGCAACAGCTACAGGATGACATGAGAATGTAAATTTGGCTACTTACGATCCAGCTTTGCTGAAATGAGTAGATTAATAGGCAGGATAAACCCCCAATACTGAGAAGGCTTATAGTGAAATAAACAGAAATAAAATGAGCAGGTATTGCTTTTTCTGTTTGCAGATGAATGCAGAAGGGTGTGTCTGCATGCTCTGCAATTAGATTACTACAGAATTTACCTACTCATACACTATGAACAAGATTAAAAGACCAATAAGTAGCTTAACTGAAGAAATATTGAACGTATGCTCACTCTGCAATAAAATAATATTAGTAAAGAAGTACAAGCTAATATCTTTACAATCACCTGAACACATCAAGAAAGAGCCTGCAGGTCAAGTGTTTGAGGATTCACAGTCACTGAGGATGGAGCAGCTGCCCTGCAGGCCTGGCATTTGGTTACCTGTAGCATAAGTTGTGTAGGGTCCACATGTGTTCTGCTACACGTCCTTTTGATGTGAAAGTTAGTAGTCACACATAGTTCCTAACTGTGCATAACAGCTAGAAATTTAAATGGAATTCCCAGATAATAAATAGTTGCCTGCCCATGACTGGCGAAAATGCATCCCTTCTTGGTTCATGACGTGTTCCCTATTGTTATTGAATGATGGAGTTAGTTTTCTCTGGCAGTGTGAAAGATGCATTGCTGTTGGTCCCAATCTAGGTGAGAGGTTTGATCTGACAGAACAAAAATATATCATTGAAGAGGGAAGAGAAAGGAATGAGAAATAGAATTATTCTCCAATTCTGTGCTCTGTCTCTGATGTATACTCCTGAAGATAAAAACATTAAAGGACCACCACATCCTCCCTCTATCAAGTGAGCATCGCTAATGTGTGCATTGCTCAGAATTAAATGGAAACTTGGGTAGGTAGCTACATTTTAATAGAACTGCAAGACATGCCTACCGTATCGTTAAACACTTTGGTTTGACTTCCTAGCCTCAGATAATGCTATTACTGGCAGAGGAGCTTGCTTCAGTGAACTAGGAAAACAGTGAAGAGCATGATTTGTTTGTCTGGTTTGGGGTTTTTTTGTGTTTGTTCAACTGTTGTAGCTAGTTTAAGGTAAATTATTCTCACCTCATTGATTTGCTGTGACATAAAAGGTGATTCTTACTCTGGTGAGAAAACAAGAACATTACCTCTGCTCCAAATGTCTTTTTTTCCCCGTTATGCGTACTGCGTTCCTTCAATGTTTGATAGTTAACTGAATCATAAAGTTTTCATGTTCTGCAGTGGGCATATTCATATGTATAACTACTACTACGCTTTTCATGAAATTGTAATAGGACACAGCACTTATTACAGCTGTGGACTTCTTCCTTGCTATGTGAATGTCCAGGTGTACCCTTGAGGTGACGTACTGTTATACCTTTACTGTCTTTTAGAATCTCACTGTCTGGAAAAATTGTTTCATAGAAATGACTTAATATAGATACATGTTCCTAACTTTTTTCCCAGTATTTACATGGTTTTACATATTAGGAATTTCATGTGAAAACATATAAAGCATAGAAATACAGGTGATATATAAAGCTCCACTAACTTTATGAATTAAAAAGGAAATTTTCAAGCATGTAGTAAGATATTTTATAGTTCAGATTAATAAAAATATTATGTCAAATTCAAAGTAAACCTTTTATATTATTGAACATATTTTCTGGCTGCTTAGTTATTTCCGTGTCAATGTAAGTAATAATAGCCTCTAATTAAAAAGAACAAACAAAACCAAACAAACAAAAAAACCCAAAACCAAACCCAGCAACAAACAACAACCTTGAATTCCACTTTATTTGCAACAAAGGAAAGAATTTTAAAAAAAACCACTTTTCTGCCTAATTGAAAACTCATATACAGGGGGGCAGTCTCCTCCTGGCCCCCAACTTGGAATTCCATTACCTTTATTAATGTGTTTTGAAGCAAAATAGTCATCAAGGGTAAAATTCACCTTATACAGAAGATAAGCAGCATAAAGACCTTCATTGCCACTACATTTTTAATATAGTTGGAGGAGGAAGGCAGATAAAAGGAATCTTGAACTGCTTTTACCTATTCCCTCTCTGCTACATCTGTGTAGTTGTGAGTATTGGCATCACAATTAAATGGACTACTACTGCGACATTTTCAGATCCTCTAGAGAACATTTGGACTACTCCATTTCATGCCACCGCTCAATGACTTCCAAGTCCAATTATCTTGTAGAAAATGTACCCAAGATTTTATTTTCACAGGTGTTTTTTAGGAATGTTTTATTTAATAAACTCTAGGACAGAAAAAAAGTTTGAAAGAAATGAACAGATTTTGGGCCATGCTTTTTCTTTCATTTCTATTTGGCTTAGGGACCAAATGTTTTGAGGGTAGACATTTTGTTAGGGTTTATCATTATATCGATAACTAATACTGCAAGGAATATGCTGTTCTCTAATGAGAAGGTGAAAAAATCAATGTTTTCTCTCCTTTTCTGAGTTTTCTTACAAGTATACATGTACAAATGTAATCTGCCAGGAATGAATTATCAAAACAAACTGTTAAATTGGTAAATTACCATCATGCCTGTAGTTCTTATNTGAAATTTAAATGCAACATAATTTTGAAAAATTATGTGTTGACTAGAAATTGTTAAAACTATGTACTGTTCATTTTTTGACCAGAGATAACAGCACAAATTAATTACCAAAGAGCACTACAATCAATGTCTAGGTAAGAATGCCAGAAAGTCAGTCACCAGCTAGTTTCTAGTGACTTTGTTATAGAATCTCAAGAAATATTACTTCAGTGCAGAAGTAATTGATATTTTTATTCATCAACTTTAAAGCTTAGAATCTCAGCTTAGAATAAAATTTATTAAAAGAGATAAGAACTGCCAGAACCTGCACAATTTTGCCAACAAGAAACGAGTGTATGTACTCCAGTAGCATACAATCCTGGACTTCCGGAACTGATGAATTCTTTGAAGATGTTTTGAGCTACTGCTTAGAGTTGGAAAAACTTTTCTTGTAACAATTTGTTTTGAGATGCTTGATAATGTGGTAATTATTGGGAGAGAGGTCTGGTGGGTAAGCTGGGTAAGGTAAAATACTGTAGCTGAGTTCATGCAGCTTCTATGGAGTCATTTGCAAGACATGCAGTTGGTCACCATCATGGAGAAGAACTGGCGGGTTTTGATTGAAATTTTTAATTGTAGTTCAACAAGAATTGCAAATGTTTGTCAATTTCCTGGCAATACTCTACTGTAATGGTTTTGCTAGGATTTAAGAAGTTATAGTGGATAATTCCACATGCCAACCACTTAACAGTGACCATAACCTTCTTTCAACACAGTTTCAGTTCGGGAAGGTNCAAAAGCAACTACATACAAATTTTAAGCTGGGGTGTTTATTGGGGAAAGCCTTACAAAAAGCCAATGAGTTCTGGAACCCTCAGGAACAGTCATAGTCAAAAAAGCTCTGCGTGTAATGGCAGAGGGAAACACTATTGATGCTGTCATTATGTTTAACAGAAGTGAGAGAACAGTTCTCACCACATAGGTAAAAGGAAAAAAAAAGTTAGTTATAAGTCACAACTGGTAAACAAGCATTTTGAGTAGTGATTTAATTTTACTTTTTCAATGTGAAAATAAGCTTTCTGGCATTTTTATGTCCAGATAATACCAAACTATTTAATTATGCTTATTTATTAATGAGAAATGAAATTGTAATTTTTGAAAAGGTATTACATAACACTGTAAGCAAATGAAAATACCTGTTATTATTTGTAGTTTTACAAAACAATGCATAAAAATCATCATGCTATTAGAATAGTTTCTTAGTTTTAGGATAGGGTGAAAATGTTATGAGATCAATGAATGATGACTTTTCACAATGAACACTGGTTCAGTGCTGTGTTATGCTCAGCTTCATTCCATCCCTGAACACAGCAAATGTTTACATAGGTCCTTAACAGTTTATATCTGGTTAATTTCAAGGATTTTTACTTGCATGTTTTAACGTAACTACCTACCTCATTCTTCCTATCTGTTAGTATCATAGCAGCAGTGAGTTTTTATAGCTATGATCGACATAATCAGTTTTTGTTAAAAGAAAATTATAAGATCAGGTTCTTCTTTCTTACCATGTCTGTAGCTTTTTTTGCATATTGCACTGCTAAGTAATTAATTTTCAGTACTAGAGTCTAATCCAAGACCTGTAAGTGGACAGACTATATGCAGACTTTGGAACATTTGGCAAAGTTCAAGTACCATGCTAGAGAAAAATCCTGGGCTCTGATAATGTGAAAGAAATTCTGTGGTTTCCAAGAAATAAAAATGAAATGCAATGCATTAAAAAACTATGTTTAGCAGACATTTTCAAAAGAAAGCAATTTTGCTATGTCAAATTTCAGTGTGATAATAATAAAAAAAATCCTGAGAAGTTTTTATAATACAACAGAAAGTTGCCATTGGAGAGGTGGTTTTCAACTTATGTTCAGAGAGCTTGCTTTTCTATGTGAGCACAAACATAGTGTCAGACTGTTTGCTTGTTCATTCAGACTTCTGTTAGATAGTTCTGAGGATGGTACAGAATTACATTTTCATTCTGGTTTCAAAGTGACGCTTGCTAGTGTTAATGTAAAAATAGATTTTGGGATGGAAAATATTTGCATGTGCTAGATAATGGCCAATTTATTAATTCAACTTGAATCCATTATATTACAATATCAGGACTAGCAAAAACATAGTAATGTCCTATATCAAATGAGAACATATGTCTTGGATATTTCTTTGAATGCTCTGCAGTCTTTACATAGCCCATGTGCATAATGGAAATAATGTTAGAGTGAAAGCAAAGGCAACATTTTTCTTTTGTTTTACTTTCTTTCAGACATAATATTTTCATCAAGTAAGTTGATTAAAAAAGGCAAGGAATGAAAAAATAGCTATGATAAATGTGCTAAATTTAAAAGACAACATGTGATAAAAATGTCATCTAATAGAGAAAAATTAGATATGTGTATGTGCACTTATGAGTGTAAATACGTAGGTGTGTATGGAGGGAGAACAGTGAGAGACTAAGGAAATACCCATTTCCTTTTTCACTAAAACAGATTGTGTTCCCACAGCTAGCAACAAAGTAGACATATGGCACCCTTTCACAGAGGAATTTATGTATAGTAAATTCTTTGTCAGTTCCTTGTTGCTTCTGAAAAATGCATTCAGCACAAGTGTTCTATGAGCTATTCCAAAAGCAAAATAATTAAAAATATTTTGAGAGACACAAAGATTTAATCTGAGAAGTAGGCTAGAAATCTTTGAAAATAATCTTACAATTTTTTCTTGATTCTTTATTTAATGCAATTTAGAAGGAACTTCTCATTTCTCATGAGGCATATATATGATCAGGAAGGAGATGAGGAAGATGAAAAACCATTTTAAGGAATAACAATATTTTGAATCTGGAGATAGGAATAAACTGCTAGCTAGCATCAGAGCCAGTCCAGAATGATCCTGGGTAGCACTATCATCCTCATAATTTTCTTGCTGGGATCCAGAAGGTCATATTCAGAGGGCTGGCTATAGATCGTTTGTATGTATTCCAGTGATTCTTCAACAATATTGAATAGCTAATCAGTAAGTCTTAACACTTTTATATGACGTATTAGGCTCTGGATGTTTGAAACCACATAAATTCCTGTCTGAAAATTCAGACAAAATTCAGATGTTTAGGAAAACATAAAATAATACTTAATATAGTGACAGAGTTCTTTGTCTTAATTCCTAATCAAATATTGAACAGTCAATATTCAAGTGATATTTATAGTAGTAATTTTATTATGTTTTTTCTTGCTTCATCTCTGTGAAGAAGCAGCTGTAGGGTGGACATAAATGTCAAAGCCAAAGGCTTATTTGATTAAACTATGGCAAAAGCATTAATCTTGAAAAGGAAATCAAGATAACAGAGGGGGCTGGATGGACCATGAGATTGATAATTGGTTAGAAAGCTTTTGACCTCTGAGTCAGTAGTTCAGATTCAAGCCAAGTCAGTAGTGACTGAAAATCATTACTCTCTGATAGCAGCGCAATTGCCATGTGAAATGGGTGATTGGTTTCATTCCTGTTCCTACTGAACTAGTACTTTCATGGCAAAAATAGCTACTCTCATTGTCAGAGGTTTAAGGAAGGAAAGGATAAGGAAATTTCTATAATTTCTCACCTTCAGAATCATTTTAGGAAGTAGACACATTGAAGGTATCACTGCTACAGTATTAAAAACTCTGGCTTCCTTTTTCTTGTCCATGTTGACACATCTCATTGAAATTAACTCAAGTGAAACTTTTATCTATAATAAATAGAATTGTTTTTAGTATTTTCAGTAGAATACAATATGTGACAACAGAGATTTTCTTTTTTGTTAAATTGTAATTCACAGAAAACTGTTGAGCAAGTAGACAAAGAATTTATATAAATCTTTTTCACCTTGGAATTGTGTTTGACCTATTTTGAGCCAATGGATTATTTATACCTGAATTGAGCTACTAAAGATTTACAACTATTTGTCTGTCACAATGTGTTTTTTCCCTCCTTAATTTAATGATCTGATGTTAATAATTGATGCCACCTTAAACCAATAAAATTTAATCTTGTAAGAAACCATTTAGCTTGGTGGCAATCTCAAGGACCACGAAGAGTCATATTAAAATGATGGAAGATTACATTTGCCCTCCTCTTACTCTTCTAAATGAAACTTCGTTGCAATTGCCATCTCCTTCACCATCAATTTTCTTTCACTCTTTTGACCTGTTAAAAATGTGTCTGTGTTGCTTGCACAGGCATGTTTCCTCTTTCTTTTTTTCTAGTTTGCCTGTTTTATTCAGTCTGTTCTCAGAGTCCTCTGTAAATTGACATGATGCCCTTCAGCACACTTGTACTTTCAGGTCTTTTATATGCTTTATGCTTAAATTAGTAATGTTTTATCTATTCTTGCCTATTTCACTATCTTCCTTTCTTTTAATTACTTATGAATTTAGAGTTTGGCTGTTTCTTATGTATCTTAACTGTAAAGTATTAGGTTCCTTTTATCTAAAACACACTTATTCTGCCCCACCTACCCCACCCTCCAGTATTTGAAGTATAATCTGTCTCATTATAGGCGTAGCTAGTCCAGCTAATAGAGTTCACTAATAGATTTTTTTTCTGTGCTTTTTAGTTCTACTCTAGACAAAGTGTAGGAGACCAAAATAACATTGGACTATTTAAAACTCAAGTTATGCTTGTATTATAAGCAGTTTTCTCACGTTAAAATGGTACTGATTCAGAGGTTGATGGTGTGTTTTCTCCATGGGAAGAAAGCTGCTTTAGAAACCCACTGGATTCATATAGGTTCTATTCAACTCCTTTCAGATGTGTCTTTGTAAAATATACAATGCTAAAAGAGTGAACAGATGTGGTCGTCCTGTGATATATGCTGTCATTTTTACTCTAACTGGTGCATCTCCCTTGGACTGCAAGCAATGGCTGGGAACAGCCTTCATCTACTGCTGGCAGAAGAAATAAGAAAACACAGGGATGGATGCAAAGATTTGCCCGGCATTACTGTAGTCCATGAAAGCTTTGTTACCGAATTCTACCACAGAAGTCTCAGGTTTCAGCAAAGTTAGTGCTTCTTGCTTTAATACTGATGTGTGAATGAGTAAACATGAAAGCATTACTAGCTGTGTCTCGTTGCATGTTTGTACTTCAGAGCGTATTTATCAAATAAGCCTAGAGGTAAATATTCTTTTTTTAGAAAACTGGTTATTACAGTTTTGAAGAGAGTTTAAAAACAAGATGGTATTCTTTTGGTTTTCTGTATGTATTTGACTATCACATTTCTGTGCTGTAAAATGTAAAAATAGTAATACTGACTACTACAGGAGAGATGAGGGATAGAAAAGCCTTTAAATGTATGATCAAGTTCTTTCTGAATTACCTTGCATGTGTGTGACAGGCTACAATTTGTATCTTGCATGAAAACATTTTGCATAAGAAGAATAAATTTTGGTATAAAGGGAACGTGAAAAGAATAAAATGTCCTGGATGCCAACTTCAAAAATATCTCAAAAAAATGGGAACTGGTACACCCACACTTGTGATCCACCTCCACATGGCAGGGGGCAAGGAGGCACTGACAGAAGAGTGCTGTGAAATTTAGTCCACATACAAAACCAAAAGAGAATTAACAATCCATAATATAATGCAATATGAGTCAAACAACTACCAGTTAAATGTTTTGTCTTGAAAAGAATCTGTAAGTCGAATCTTATGATGTTTCACCAAATATGTAGTTTCTGTATCACTTGGTACTTCATGCAGGTTTGCAAATAACAGTAATCCTGGCAGCCATAACTTCATTTGGTAAATGTGTTCAAAAGCTTTTCTGTGAATAGGAGTGTATTCCAGGGTATGCAAATGGTGCAGTAGTTCACTGTCAGTCTCCTCAGGCCAAATGACTAATTCAAACTGAAATTTATAGTTCTTATGCTATATCTTTCTTCTGGTTAAGTAACTGGGTATTTGCAGAAAAGATTTTTTCAGATTTAATCAATAGAACTAAGAAAAAAAAATCGTTAAGATTTACAGAACCACTCCAGTCCTTGTTTGCAATGAGTCATTGTGACCTCTTGCTCATTGCAAATGTTTTTGATAACAGGTACCAAAAAATAAATAACTGGGGCTGTACACTGCATGTTAACTATATGTTTAATGAAACAAGGTCTTACAGTGCTGGCACCAAAAGCCTGGATTCTTTATTTTTTCTTGGCTTTCCAAACCTCCTAATTAGTTTCTATATTAGCAGACTCCAGACTCCTGCCATGTGAGTAGTTCTAGACACATGCTTCAGCTGCTGTTTTTAACTGATATCAAGTGTTATCGATCCATGAAGTTAATATTGTTGCTATCAAATCCAATTCAATGACGAGAAGAAAAAACAGGTTGTTTTTATTTGGATTTTTCTGTTAGAAAGTGGTTTCTGAAACTCACAAAGCTTTTACAATGCTGAGATCTTTCTCTCCTTGGACTTTCTTTTCACTTGGAAGGTTTTTTTCTGGGACCTATGCTAATTTTCTTTTTTCTTTTTTTTTAGTATATAGGGCCACAAGTAAATTCTTAAAAAGAAAAATTAACGTTGGTGATTTGGTAAGCCTGGAGTAAAGCATGTGATTCAAATACTGCTTGCCTTACTAAGAAAGCCAAAAGGAATTCTCCCCAGGGTAGGTTTGGTCATGGTGCTGCCCCTTCCAGATGTGATGATTTTAAATTTTGGTAGAGATCAACATGTCTATCTGGTCTGAGTAGTTGAATAGTACTAGCTATTGCATTTAAAGTCAATTGCCTTTACAGTTATTTATTCTCAGTGAATAAAATTACTTGGGCATAACAAAAAAATTGTTGAATAGTAGTAATAATTTTGAATTCAAATACAAATAATTACTGAATAAATACCCTTTCCACTGAAGTTAAAGGAAATGCTGGGGTTTTTTTTCTTCGTCAAAATAAGACACTGTAGTTCCTAAGTTACTGAAAGTGGATGTGTATTAATCAAGTGGAGGGGTATTGTGAATGGAAATTTTATGAAATTTTGTTTTAGTAACAATTTAGCATTTATTGAGGTAGACCACAAAATTGAGGTATAGAATTTCTATTATCATTTAATTATAACTTGATTATCCATGTGATTCAAAGTGATTCAAGGAGATTTGCTATAATTGAATCAGCAATTTATTTAGATTCAAACCAGCATGATTTGTACTAGCCTTATTACAAGGTTAAGTCAAATTATACACTCAGAGCTATGTACACACATATACAGAGGTTCATGGATCTGAAAACGCAAAAGCTGACCTCACCAAAATTTCCTTTCTCTCAAGATTAATGGAATATTAATTTTCACTGCATTGGCATTTTCAGTGGGCAGTTGTTGAGTCATGAGGTGCCAGCCTCACCATTACCCTTGTCTTGAATTAGCAGAAGACCCTGAAATGTGTCCCAGTTCAGGAGGAGATGCTAGTCACAGCCCACTGTGCTCCAGGAGAGCTCAAAGTTTCTTCACTTAGAATTGCTATTTTTATGGTTGCATATGATTGACTTTGGTCAGTATTTGTTACCATGACTCATGTTGGAATAACCATTGTACTTTCTATGAACTTCACCATTCCAATACTTCTCCAATAGTACTGTTTTGATATTATTTCTATGAGTCAGGCAGCAGGTGTACCAAGCCATGAGGAGGGGTGACTGATCATCAGTCCCTATCTCAGGGGTCCTTTCCCAAGCACTGCAGTTTCAGGTACGCTAAGGGAGAGCTTTAACACTCCAAGTCACTACATTTTTAGAGTGGGAATTCTTTGCCCCCAGCATACCTGACAGACTGGATTAGCAAGTGGCCCAAGGGGAAAGAGAACACACTACCAGAAGTGCAGGGAGTGGAAGTACTGCCAAATGAGTTTTCCTTTTATAAATATATAACTTATGTTTTCATATACTATTAGCTTCTGTTTTAATGTTTACTTTAAGTATGGAGATTTGGGTCATTAATGCCTGTATAAGTGGTTTATTCCCCTTTGTGTGCATAATTAATCTGAAACTTCTGTGTTTTTAAATTTCTAAAAGACTTAATTTAATATAATCTGATGCTTTGTCACAGAGTGGGTATTATGTCTCTCTTCAGTAGCCCTTTATGAACACTGCCTGGGGTGTTATAGAATGCAAATAGATACTCACAAGCTCAGCTGATTGTCTTCCCTTGAGTTGTATCTGCTTTTATACTTTTATATTTGGATAACATGTCTCTTTTAATACCCTTTCACCCTTAGGTTTGGACTCTGTTTTTTAATTTCCTTTTTTCCCTTCCCTCCTATTAATTTCTCTTTCTGTCCATCTGTATTCAGAAATTCCAGTATACAAGTAAATGAACAACAACAAAAAATCCTTTTCTAGCATATTTTACTTAGTTTTGTCTTCCTAATGTTCTAAGCAGTGTATTAAGGTTCAACTAAGAATGTCTCTCAGAACTGTAGTAGGAACCTGTTCAGGATGGGCTAGTAATGGAAGTTGCTTCTCTGAGAAAAATAAACATCCTGCCATATATGATACTGCTTTATATCATTATGGTAGTGACAAAATTGGCTGCAAAGCCGTTGTGGTAAAAGAACAAAACATTATAGGTGATGTCCTTAGCGCATATTACCACTTCTCCTTTCTTTTCAAAGAAATCTTTGTGTGTTTATTTTCACGCTGTGATGAATGATAGATGGCACAAAGGAAACACAGCCAAAGCAATGCATACAAATCAGAGCTATATTATGATGTTCTGCAGCAATGCTTACTAGCAATGAAAATCCCACAAGTTTTAGGTAGCTATAAGGAATGTGGGCAGTTCAATTCTGAATGTTTGCTCTATAGGATCCATCTGCTTCAAGGGGTATCTGTGTCCTGCTCCTCCTCTTGCCCTATTCACACATGATGCACAGCAGTTTCCCGTTTGTTGGGTTTTTGGTTGTTTTTTTTCCCCAGATTGAATTCCATAGTTCTCTAATAACACACTGACTGTTCTTTTTTGCTGCTAATTCTTTTAGTCTCATGAGAAACAACTGCTGACAATGACAACTTAATTTTTGTGTGTTTTTACAGACGATAGTGACCCAATCAGTTGAATATTGTGGTGAACAAGGCCAGCTAAGATCTGAACTTCACTTCTGTGAGATCTTAGAAGCTATTGCATCATATTCACAGGTAGACTTTTTAAAAACACTCTAAATTTCTCTATCATCTCTGAGAAACTTGTAATATTTGCAGTCAACTCATCATGTTAAACTTAATGGATGCAGGTCTCACCTTTCTGTTACTAAACACAAATTAATTTTAAGCTCATGAAATTTGAGAGCTTGAGAAGTCCAGAAATCAAGTATCTTTATTTTATATCTCAACAAATATATTTAAAGCAATCCAGAGATTGTGGTACTATTGACCAATAGACTGTTTACAAAGACTTGTTCTGTATGTTACCTTTTCAAGGGTATTTCAATTTACATGCAGATTGGAGAAAATAAGAGTACCTTTGCAGTCTGTCACTTACTTCTTAAAGAACAGAAACTAATTTTCTCTTACTGAGCTTTACCTTTATGATGCTTTTTTCTTGTAATTGCAGGGTGTTATTTTTGTCAAAGGGTATTAGTCTCATTTTAAAGGCATACCTTGGAAGAACTACTTTCACAGTGGAAAAGAAAAAAACTGTTACAGGCTTCCTCATGTTTATTAATATGTCATTGCCTACTTCAGTTGTTGCTTTTAGACTCCACTATAACCTGTACTGTAGTCTTGGCAAGAATCTAAAGCTAGGGATTAAAAAAAAAAGCTGTTAGAGGCAGGTATGAGTTTTATTATGAATTTATATCTTTGAAATTGATGATAATATATTTTGAGGTAAAAGATTAAATAAAATTAGTGCAGGTGTATTATTTTTGGTGATGTGATCATTTTGGGCTTGGGGTTTTTTTTAATTTTGGTCTAAGAAGCGTTGTACACTGGATAACAAAGTACAGGTGACATGGAATGACTAAATTCACTAATACTCCATTGTTACAGCTTTGTTGAATGCTTGCTGTAAACACTCATTTGCAGGTAGATATATAGTGATGAAGTTACGGATGCTAATTATCTCTGATAAAATTAAATATAAAAAGCAAAACATAGAAGTGAAAGTCTCATTGGGGTTTAATTTCAGGTGGGAAATAAGCACAGTATATAAAGGCTTTGATTTTAATTAAAAAGAAATTGGTATTTTTGTTATAGTCATAGACATTGTTCTGCCCACATTCCATTTTATGTGATCTTTGATATCAAAGGTTAATATACTTTTACACTGCCCAGTGTAATTTCATGGCTTTATTTTGGTAATTCTGTGATATGTCTTATATAAATATTTAAAATTTGAAAGGCACATTTTCAATAATATTCTAATGAAAACTTCGATACAAAGTTGGAAGAATGTGGTTTCTAGGTTTTATTTGCTGAGGTCTTTCTTTTCTGGTCGTCTTCTGGGACAAAGAGCACAATACAATTTTCAGTTACTTATCTTCTTTCACTCGTCTCTAGGCTTCTGACGTAGTCAAAATTAATTAGGAAATTGAGATAATATCTCAATGACTACCAAATATATAAAAAGATCTTCTCTAATGTCAATGTTATCTGCACTTGTTTTCTTGACTAGGCTTACTGCAATTATGCCAAAGAATCTTGGAATGTGATTATTACTTCTGCGTCAAAAATGGTTTTTTTGGATGACACATTGCTATGCACTTTACCTTTCAGATGTCATTTTTTGACACCTGGAGTGTAATCAAAGTTGCATGTTGTTTCAGGGCATTCAGTATGAAACAGACAATATGGAAACATAATGAGAAGGATAACAGAGAGCAAATAATGTAGAATGATTTTATTAAATTTTATGTGAAACTTGACAAGATCAACACTTAGTAGAATAACTTCTGAGACCACCCATGTGTAGACAAAGATGAAACTTGCTGTGCTTTGTTGTGGTGGTAACAATGATTCAAAGTCCACTAAAATTGACGAACACAGAGGATGAATGGGACAGAGAGGAAAGACTGAGAGGGAAATACATAATATAGTAAAAAGGTAGCTGCATCTGTACTTTTTTAAAGCCTTGACTGTGTATGTTTTTATAGAATTTTGCAGTCTTGGGCCAGTTACCTTAAACTATGACTTGATAGTGACTTTATGAGGTCAGGCACAAAAATGAGACTGTCTATAACTCTTCTTATTTAACAAAATAAGAAAAACTGCTATGATCACCATTAAAGTGTTTCCCTTCTGAGTTGTCACACAGCTGTATTTGATGCTGCCAATGTCTAAAGCCATTCCACAGATCATTTTCTGAAAGCCCATTGAGGATCTCCATTGTTTTAAGTTTCACATCTTCTGCCAACAAAAACTGGGTTCTTTTGAGCACCAGTTGATATTTGGGAAGAGACAGAAATTTCAGGGAGCAAAGACTGGCAAATAGGTTGGGTGCTTGAGAACAGTGATATTGTTATTAGCAAATAACTTCTTCACAGACAAAGCATTGTGGGCTGGTGTGTTGTCTTGCTGTTAACTCATTGTTCAGTCTTGCACACCAACAATTTCCACCCCAGTGTAAGAAAATATCTGTATTTGAACACTGAGCTTATCTCATTGCATCTGCTCGTACTGAATGAAGTGATCAAGTTGAACCTTGTCTCACTGTGACAGGTTAGAACATGTTCTATAACCATGTCTTTGTCTCTTTGCTTCCACTCTTGGTTCCTGAACTATATGGTTAGTCTCATTTTTTTTATGACAGACCTCAAAAATTCTCATTGCAGATATTATGAAATAAAGTTTTAAAGCGTAAGGCTGTAAAATTAGGCACAGTTAAAAGTTTGGCTTACAATTTAAATGAGATAAGTGATCTAGTTCTCAGTGTTGTGGTATAAGCTCTACTAATTATGTTATTTTAGATGCACAAATCTACATCTATAATTCATAGGAGCTCAGCTTTTCCATGAGTTAGATAAGCCTGTACGCATTTGAAAAGTTCATGTTGGTATATGTGTATGTAAGTAGAGATATGGAAAACAGCATATTAATGAACATAAAATAGAGCAACAAAAATCTAGATTCATCTCATTGAGAATGGGTTTGAGTGTTCAAATGTTTAACTACATAAATTCTGCTGAGTAAAATAAGCTTTAGATTTTTTAACTTTGAAGAGCTTAACATACAAAATAAGCATTATGTAGCTGTCTGCTCTTTCCCTCACAGCCCATTTCCTCCCCTCCTTTTTGCTCTGAGTTTTCCCAGCTAAACATGTTGTTTGAAAGTGAGCATGGCAGGCGGTAATCCAGGTCATCATAATATCACCCAGTCTGGCAAAACAAGAGTGATAAACAAGGGAAAAAAAATACCTTTTTGTTGTTATCAAAGTGATACTACAGAAGAAATGAGGAGGCAGCTTGGTTGTGGGACAACAATCCATAATTTACTTTGCAGATGTCTCTGTAATTTAAGCAGCAGGGAGAACAACCACACAGTTGTAGATGCTCTGGGGAAAGGATGCCCAGAGCCTCATAAATCATGGTAAGGATTAAAGGCAATGAACATTCATCTTCTTAACCTCGTAAAGCAATATTGCAAAGCCAAGGATTACAACTTACTGTGCATGTAATCTTTGTTCAGGGATAAAGCATGTCAGTTTTTTAGAAAGCTTCTCTCAATTAACAGTAGCACCTGCCTTTTAAGAAGAGACAATTAAAGTGGGTTAAAACTTATTTTAAACAAATTCCTACTATTAAAGGAATTCTTAACATTTAAAAAAAAATTAATTCTGGACTGAACCTATTGTGTGTTTCTAAGCCAAACAATAGTTTGTTTTTAATCCTTGATCTTTAAATAAGTTTTAAATGACTCACCAGTGCATTAAAGTACCAAATATTTTTCTTCCATAAGAAGAGTGCTGCTGTTGAGTGACGAAAAATATTTGGAAGAAAAAGCATATGGGCAACGTCATGAGGAGGAGATTATCAGGAATAACAACACGAAAAAACGCACTTCAGCAGAGTTTCGTACTGCACCACTGACAATAAGGATGATCAGCTTCCAATATGTACTACAAAGAAAGTAAAAGTGTGCAAGGTGTTTATAGGTTTGGTCCAAACTAATGGGCAGGAACTGAAGGAGAATAGAGAGCAAGGCTACTTATGAAGGAATAGAATTCAGGAGAAGAAGGAAAGCAGTACAATTAAAAATACATAGTTCCTGGGAGCAGATTTCAGAGAACTCATATAATTAATAGTATCGTAAGGAATGTAAATCTAGGGAGTTACATGAATCAGTAGTTCTTTGAATAAATTTTTTTAATAGTAAAAAGAAAATGGAGAGGAGAAGAAGAGCTGTAACACTGTGTAAACACTGACAGTGTTTACTAATTAGTATTTTTATTATTTTGTTCTATATCTGTGATTAGGTGGGCATCATTTAACAACAGGGACAAGGATATGAGATTTCAGTTTATATAAATCAGTCTGTTATTTGTTTTCATGCTGTTAGAATGTGATGAAACCTATCCCAGTTTACTTAAAGAGCCAACTGAATCTTTATTAGACATATTCTCTCAGAAGAATCTTGGAGATGTTTCGCAGAATATGAGCAAGATTGATAAAGTTCTCGCATAATATGGCCTAGACAAAATGATGCATATGTATTTGAGTACCAATTTTCAATAATTTGTTTGGTAGTACAATAAGCATTCTGATTACTAAATTTGTATACGATATTTGGCTAGTAGGTTTAAGCAACAAAGGGTAACATCATCTGCTGATACCTTTTCAGTTCTTGCATTTCCTTTAGACCAAATCATGTTACTGTTAACCTTGGCAGACTGTAATTCCATAGACTTCAGCTTTTCTTCTAAGTGTGCTTATGAACTGCCCTTTCATCTGCAAGTAACTGTTGACCATTGTTCCTTCTTGTTACCCTTTGGATGTTTTTAAGAAAGCCTTAATAAACCTATAGTGTTTAGAGTTGACTCCTTCATTCATTTGATTCCAAATATTTATTCTGCCAGTTATTTCCAGGGTCTGACATGTTTTAGACTAGGTCACATATGTATGAGTGTGATAATTGTTTAACTTAACAAATTAATTATTTAGTCAGAAGTCCATTCCATTTTTTATTTTTATTCCATAATACAGCTGCTTAAAGATCTTTGTATTAATTCTGATCCTTCTGAAATCTGCACTGAAACTACAGGCTTTGAATCATCTGTTTTTTAACAAGGGGATTGGAAAGGGGTCTCTGAGCATTATTCCTTTGAGACCTATGAATAATAACTTTAAAGAAAATAACACTATTCTGAAATTAAGTGTAATAAGTGTTTAAAAACAATTACGGAAAAAAAAACATATTTCAATTTTCTTGTTTAAGAAAAGAATAAAAATGTAAAGCACCTGAAAATTAAATCTATTGCATGGATCAGAACTATAAACTAAATTAATCTCTAGTCCTGGTTCATAGCCTTCAACTGTATTTTGATACAGCTCAGTGCTTTGAATACCTGGTTTCAAATCCTCAGAATAGTCAAGCTTTTGAAAATGATGAGATTTTCTATTTATAGAATTTTTAAAAAGCAAAGGTAGATAGGTAGTTAGATAGGTAGATATGACAAAATAAGTAAGTTTGAAGATATCTCTGAGAGTTAGAAAATAACTGCTAACATTTTCTTTTCTTTGGTAGTTAGAAGGATCTTGTGGCACTCTCCTTTTTTTTAATTATTGATTTGTTTGCTGTTTATATTTTCATATCATGATGTATTCTCTTGCATCAATACTGTACTTATTTAATTCATGTTTACTTCATTGTCTGTCCCTTTATAATTTGACAAAATATTTCTACTGGGATCAGATAAATGGAAGAAAAGACCAGAGTCCCAAAAAGGATTGTGCTGCTGAAAAAGCTCTTCTCTTATGGGTCAGGAGACAATGCTCCTCTAGTTCTCTATTTACTGCTAAAAAAAATTCCACAAAATAGCTTAGTATTTATTAATCAGTTTTAAAATTGGTGCATCTCAGAATAGGAATGCTCTGATATTGAACAATGAAGTTCCAGTTGTCCTTCAAAATATACTCTTCCCTTCTGTGTTCTTTGAGCATGTATTCACTGGTGTCATATAGCATACAACTGTCATACAGCATCTTTAAGTGAAAAATAGACTTGGCACACACTGTTATTGTCATATTTCTACCTTAGAATCTTAAGTCTTTAAAATTAAAGAAAAAATGGAAGATTCTGTGTAGTCTGAGGCTTCTGGGTGATTCATATCCTTGGGTTGTCTATAAGCATTGACAGACATCATGTCGTAAGCTTTATACTCAATCATTATTTACAGAGTCTCTTCTAAAGAGGGTTTCCTGAATAGTCACAGAAGATCACAATCACAAGAATGTTGGTTTGTCAGCTGCTTCAGACCAGACCATTTGATAGCTCCTTATAAGCAGTTCTGTAAACTTTTATTGGCTTCACGAAATTATTTCTGTCATCTCTTCAGGACAGCAGTATCCTCTGATTGTGTCATGAAGATTGTGCTGCAACTATCATTCTGGGCATCTTTGTGGTGATTTATTTTTCCAATTTCACTGGTTTTCTTTCTCTACTTTTTTTGTTTTCCTCTTACTTTAAATACGTGCAAGTTCATTTAATTTCTAGTATTCCATTGGGATGTTTGATTATTCTAGAAATCTAGCTAATAGAAGATTCAGCAAGACAGAATTTGCTTATACATCTGCCATGTTAGGCGAGAATGATGCACTTGCTGTGAAATGGGTAGTGGACCTGGATACTGTTCATGCACCAACTTGTATATTTCTGTGATTTCTTCTAAACTTGAAGATTATTTGTTTTTCATCTGTGTTATTTTTTCACATCATAAGTGTGAGCTACATGCACAGTTTTTCATCCTTGTAGACCACATCATGCTGCATTCATGAGTCCTGGAATGTTTTACTGGTTAAAGGTTCATGATTCGTGAACACCATTCAAGTAAAATAATGAAGGAAACAACTGGCAGATTAGTGAGCTGATAAAAACTATTCTTTATTTGACAGCGTTAACTTGACCTAATGTAATTATTTTTATTATTTTTAACAAAGCTTTATATAAATTGTATTATATTTCATGGATGTAGAACGTGCTATTTTAAGCAAGCAGGATGATCAGGTAGTGGTTACAACTATGTGTCCAAGACTGAGATTTTTGTAATCTTTTCATGCACAAAAATATGCAGCTTTCAGAACTAGTTATTGATTTGTGATTCTTCAGATTTTAGTGCCATCCTGATACAATTTGAAAAGACATTACTTTTCTGAGCATGAATTAGTTCTTACCCTTTTTAACAAGTTAATGAACAAATATTCAAGTTTCAAAAGCTATATTCGATTTAATCGTGACTTCCAAAAATGGAGTCTAAAACTAATTCAAGATGATGAAGTTCTTAAGGAAATTCTAATTTTGCTTCACATTATTGAAATGAAAATGCTAAATTAAACTATATGTGCGAAATATTTTTATTAACCTGAAAAAAAGAGAAAACTACAATTCTTTTGTTGCAACCCCGCAGAAATAGCTGCTTAAAGACATTGTTTATGAACATTTCCAAGGGGAATAGAATGTCCAAGGACTCTTAAGCTTTACTTCTGGAAAAAAAAAAACAAACAAAAAACCCCCCAAAACCCCAAAACTTAAGTTACAAAATTGAGGATTGATGGGGTCTTTGTTTGAGTTCTTTTTGGGGTTTTTTGGCTTTTTTTAGCAATGAAGAATTGTGTGAAATTGTGTATTCATACTGCTACTGTACTTTGAATGTGTTCAAAAAAATGCTGGTGTCTTTGAAGGACAGGATGAATGTGTAAGTCCTAACAAACAAACCCAGAATCTATTGATTTGTGTAAAAGTAGGAAATTAAGAGTTTTATGATAGTTACAGGCTATTTTACTTGGAAGCAATTTATACTGCTATCTTCCCACTACAGGACCATGACAAAACTAATTAGTTTTGATGAAAAAGTCTTATAAGCAATGAGGTACTCTTGGATACTGTTTGCAACAAGGAACACTTGCTTTACTCAATGCTTGGTGCAATCAAAATTAGCACAAGTTCTTCCCGATCATAATCTCATATTTAGATGAATTCCATAAAGAATAAAGTGGGAGTTAAATATACATTTCACACAATTTTTGCCTCTCCAAGGAAACTCATTAATAAAAATCTCTACTGGTGACTTTTCTTTGTCTTTGCTATTGAGATGTTGCCCTTGTTTACCACGTGGCAAAGGAATATAGTATATGGTAATACTGCTTTGCAGTGCTGTTTGAATATGATATAAACATGCAGTTGATATCAAATCATGGAATTCAACTAACAGCAGCTTAAGTATTTCCTCACATTTTTCTGTGTTGTCAGCTTGTAGGTTCAGAACCCATGTGTCCATGAAGGGCTGTAGAAAGTTTTGTCTTTTCTACACAACCCCTGTAGAGGTTACAAGGGTAATATGGGTATTTCAGTATCCTGAAATTTTGGGTGTATGGTGAATCCACAAAAATGTTGTAAGGTTTTTACAGATTTTTTGGTTTTGCTGCAAATTTTTTATTACCAAAGGGAGTATGTTTGATAATAGATGCCAAGGCTGTATTCATTTATCTGATGGGGACATCAGTAGTACACATATGGGAGCCTCTACGGAGCTCGGTTCCAGAGACTTGTATTTGCATTGGTGAGCCTAGCACTGATCTTGCAGTGCTTAGTGGTACTGCTCACATAAATACAAGATTTGTAAGGAATAGAGCTGAGGTTTTCAATTATAGCACATTACGTCCTTCTAAGAATTACTTAAATATGTATTTATAGGATGAGATATTACAAAAATTCAGTTTGTTCAAGTCCCCTGGGTACATAAAACTTACTATAAAAATTTCAGTTGAACTTCATGGAGGAAACACAGATGTGTAAAAAAATGCTGTAAAATAGTAAAATACTTATTGTAAAAGATCAGGAATGTGTCACCTCTAATATGAAGTACAGTCTATAAAAAAAATTCTTTCACTGTATAAGGAAATGAAGCACACAGAGAATATGACTAATACATCATGCATGACTCATTCCTAAAATCAAAGAGTTTTGATCAATGTTTAAATTTGATGACTGGTGAAAGGCAAATTTGGTACACACCTTCAAAAAAAAAAAAAAAAAGCCAAAAAGAAAATACAGGGAACTGTGGTGTGGACATCTCGTGTTAGCTTCTGGGGAATCATGAAATCTTCCTAACCCCCATATCTAAGCCTGTGAAGGATGAGTGAGTGATTTGGAAGAGTCAGCGTGGATTTACCAAGAGGAATTCATGCCTGACCAACCTGATTGTTTTCTGTGATATGACTGGATTTCTGAACAAGTGGGAAGAAACAGGTGTTATTTACCTTGCCTCTAATAACACTGTCAACACTGTTAGTTTTTAAAATTACTGAATGGGTGGAAAATTAGATGGATGAAAAGCTGGTGGGATGGTTGTGACCAGAGCGTATTGGGTAAAGGATCATGTGTTACTTGAAGGTCTGTGATAAATTAAGTACCTCAGGGTTCTAACCTGGGGCCAGCAGAGGTGCCATCTAGGTTGCATTCACAGGGGCACAGACAGGAGAATGAGGGAAAAAGGATTATTCTACTTCTGCTCAGAACTTCTGACACCTCATCTAGACATTTCATCTAGACATTTCATCTAGTTTTGGGTCCCCCGATGGAAGAAAGACATCAACTAACTGAAGTGAGATAAACAGAGGATCCCAAGATGGCCAGGAGCTGGAGCACCTCTTCTGTAAGGAGAGGCTAAGGGATCAGGCTTTGTTCAGCCTGGAGAAGAGACTATTTTGGGAGGGTGTCCAGCAGCTTGCCCATACCAACAAGTAGGTTAGCAAGAAGATGGAGCTGGGTTCTTCAACAGACATACATGAGGGTTATATATATGCATTAGGGATATATATATATGCATGGATATATAGAAAAATATATATAGGAAAACTTGTTAACTCTGAGGAAACTCAAACGGAGGAACATATTCCCTAGAACATTGTTAAGCCTTCGTTCTTTTTGACACTCAAGACTAGATGGATAAAGCCCACAGCATGCTGGTTTGACCTCGCAACCTTCCCTGCTCGGAGCTGAATATTGGACAAAAGATATGGTGGTGTTCCTTCAGTCTGAGTTATTCTGTGAGTCTATAAATAATGTGGGAGTTCTCATCTCTATTCAGCTTTTGTAAGACTTTTATAATGTTTTAGTCATTATACATTGAGGAAAACATGAAGAGTTTCCCAAAAGAACCAGATATCTGATTGCTTGAAAAAAACCCAAAACCCACACATGACATGAAAGAACCTTTGAATAAGTATGACTCTAAGGAAGAAAAGACTGAATAAACAAGAAATTTTCATTTGACATGATAAACCCTTCTAAAAAGGAGACAGTAACCTGTTGATGAGATTCTGGACAATTAGAGCAAGAGTTTAACTGCTTTCTCACTCTATAGTAAGAAAGTCTTGGATTACATATAATTAAAAAAATCTTAAAATGGCAAAAATACCACTGAATTGAACTCTATAGGAGAAGCATGAAGTCTTCATTATTAGAGATATTTAAGAATAGAAGCATCTGTCAGAAGCAGAGAGATTTCTGAAAGTACAAAAGAGAATATATTTAAATATATTTCATATTGTGCATACATAGACTGTACTAAAATGATTTGAAGCTTTCCTGACTTCAAACCCATATTGTTTGCAGTATAACTGGGAGGCAATTGGAAAAAAAAACCCAAACAAACCAAACTTCAGAAAGTGAGTGCGTCAGGGTTTGTTCAAACACCGACTTAACTGTCAGTTTCATTGCTTTTCTCTGTAAGGTTTATGTCACAACATGTTAAAAAATAGCAATACATTTTTACACGTCTTTGTATAAAATTCACTATCTTCTTTAAATTACAGCAGCCCAANCTCTCAGCCTCCTCTTCTCCAGGATAAACAACCCCAGCTCTCTCAGCCGCTCCTCGTAAGGCCTGTTCTCCAGCCCCTTCACCAGTTTCGTTGCTCTTCTCTGGACTCCCTCCAGAGCCTCAGCATCCTTCTTATAGTGAGGGGCCCAGAACTGCACACAGTATTCAAGGAAGTATTCAAGTATTCAAGGAAGTTCTCATGTTCACAATGTATATCTTTAAATGCTTCTAATAAAACACTGATACAATGCCTATTTTTTGCAGCTCATTAAAAGAGAGAAAAGCAATCTATCATCATTTTTTCAGTTTATTTATCTGAAATAGAAATAATGGCTGTAGTTGTAAGAGAGTTCACCCTCTCTTTTCTTACATAAAAAGCAAATTTTTCTGTTACCTATGTGTGAAAGTAGAATGGTCTGTTCTGAAGTATATACGTTTACAGCTTGAGGAACAGAGTCAGCATAAGGAATGTGGTCTTTTCTCCCCATGTGCTCTATCAGATGTTCCTTTTGATGCAGTATCTTCACTTGTTTTCCATTTCATGCTACCTCATACACTGAAGAAAGGTTCCTTGAGAAAATACATACCTTTTTCTTTGTCATTTCTTTGTGCTTAAGGAAATGTAGTAATGTGACATGAATTGTTCTTTCTTTGGACAACCTCATGTTATACTGAGAATTTATGCTGAAATTGTGAATATACTCCTTTGTGTAGGTCAAGAAGTCAACTCATGACTGACTGAGGAGTAGGTAGTCCTGCTCATGTTTTTCAGAATCATAGTGATAGTTTCCATCATGCAGGCAGGGTAACACAGCATTGTCTTAAATAGAGGTTTCTTATGCTTCTTTTGACTCTGTTTTTGCTGGATTGCAGACAAACTAAAGGGATGAAATATAGGGTAGAATGCTCATCAGCTTATATGGAGATGAGTCTGAAGGCTCTAATCCTTGCAAGATTGTAGGCTTTAAATGAAATTAATTATAAAGGGAATAATTTATGTCCTATATTGTCAGGGCTCATAACTACTCTTCAGATCAAATCTCAGTTTTAGACTGAGTGGTCCCTGAAGCAGATATGTCATCTTGTGTGGTCTGAATCATATGAACCAATAATTTTTTACAACACAATAAGCAAAGAAATTTTATTACAACATGCTCTCTGCACTCTGGGGTTTTTCTTAAATTTCGCTTCAGAGTCCTGTTGTATCTCCTGCTTTCAGTCATACTTCTCAGACCCCGTTTGTAAGCTGATTAAAAGCAATCAAAATGTTTTAATTGTATACTATGATAATGATAGTGGTATTTCATTCATTTGATCATGTGATAAGGGGACGACAGAAAAAAGCTAAAATACTGTTTTAGTTTGCTTTGGTTTAATCTTCTGTTGGATGACTGTTATCAAGCATAATGTATGCATGGCTGATATTTTCTCTGTGAAAATACAAGCTTGTGCTAAGAAAACGCCATGCTAAAGGACACTTGCAACCTTTCTTATGTCTAAGCATGCGGATAGTGCCTGTGGGATGAGTCCATGTACTTGGTGCCTGATGACATTAGAAGATAAATGTGTTTTGATTGATTTGCTTATTCTTCAAAGTGTCAATAATTGTATTTAAAGCTGTGACTCATATGAGATCTCACTGTCTGAGGTTTTGCCCTTATCATTGACAGTATAACATGAGTATAATCAGTAGGGAGATCTTCACAGGCCCTTTCTCTTCTAATTGCCTGATCTAATTGCCAAGAAAGACATCCTCATTAGACCAGACTAGGGTATTTCCAGTTCTAATTGAAGTCTCTTGTATTCTCTTGTCTGGAATGTAGTTTTGGAGGTTGAGTTTATGCTACAAACTACTGTTAGACATTTTTATTGTTCATTTTATACAGGTAAAATTTTATGTTAATTTAATTCTATTAACAAATATAGTAGTAGCTCTCTAAATTTAACTGCATTATATATTATTATATATACTGTGTTATGATATTATGAAATTTGTTAACTTTGCAACAAAGGCTATTGATACTGTTTAATAAGTACATTAAAGAAAATATGAACGATTAACCCATCAAGGATGCTAGTTTAGATTTATTATGATTGTAATCACACCTACAAAGGCCTTTGAAATCTGCAGTTCATTTTGCATCCCATAACTTAGAATATAAAGATGAGATGGGCTTGTTGATTTTATGAGCTAGACAAGTGGAGTACAATGAAATATTATTGACTGAAGCTCACTTAGCATCATCTGACATATGGTGATTTGCATAAGTTTTTCTATGCTGAACTGGACACTTTTGTCATAAATATGTCCTATTGTTTGCTGTTTTTTCATTGTTGAGGATGTGCTTTTTCTTTCTGAAAATGGAAATGTCTGTATCATGCTGAGCAAAGCGTGTGCTTGCAACTGCTGTAGATCTTTGGCAGAAGTAAAGAATAAGCTCTCAGGGAGGCTTTGGTGAATTGCTAGCAAGAAGTATTCTCTAATATTTTCATCTGGCTCTATCTCATTTCAAATGGAAAGCTCAAAGAGACCAACCCAAAAGCTTTTTATTCCTTACTTAAAAGATGTAAAAGAAAGACAGAAAAGGAATATTGAAATTCTATAATACCTTACATAGAAACACGTTGTACAAAATGTGTTAAAAGCCTACCCTGACCTGCTCATCTGAAAAGGGAGGGTAAAGGAGGGATATTCTTTGGATATCTACACAGCAAGTAAGAAGCCAACAAAACTCCCCAGGGCAAATCCAAATCCAGTATTTATTTATGACACAGCCAAAATCACAAAACAGATNCATACCTTTTTCTTTGTCATTTCTTTGTGCTTAAGGAAATGTAGTAATGTGACATGAATTGTTCTTTCTTTGGACAACCTCATGTTATACTGAGAATTTATGCTGAAATTGTGAATATACTCCTTTGTGTAGGTCAAGAAGTCAACTCATGACTGACTGAGGAGTAGGTAGTCCTGCTCATGTTTTTCAGAATCATAGTGATAGTTTCCATCATGCAGGCAGGGTAACACAGCATTGTCTTAAATAGAGGTTTCTTATGCTTCTTTTGACTCTGTTTTTGCTGGATTGCAGACAAACTAAAGGGATGAAATATAGGGTAGAATGCTCGTCAGCTTATATGGAGACGAGGCTGAAGGCTCTAATCCTTGCAAGATTGTAGGCTTTAAATGAAATTAATTATAAAGGGAATAATTTATCTCCTATATTGTCAGGGCTCATAACTACTCTTCAGATCAAATCTCAGTTTTAGACTGAGTGGTCCCTGAAGCAGATATGTCATCTTGTGTGGTCTAAATCATATGAACCAATGATTTTTTACAACACAATAAGCAAAGAAATTTTATTACAACATGCTCTCTGCACTCTGGGGTTTTTCTTAAATTTTGCTTCAGAGTCCTATTGTATCTCCTGCTTTCAGTCATACTTCTCAGACCCCGTTTGTAAGCTGATTAAAAGCAATCAAAATGTTTTAATTGTATACTATGATAATGATAGTGGTATTTCATTCATTTGATCATGTGATAAGGGGACGACAGAAAAAAGCTAAAATACTGTTTTAGTTTGCTTTGGTTTAATCTTCTGTTGGATGACTGTTATCAAGCATAATGTATGCATGGCTGATATTTTCTCTGTGAAAATACAAGCTTGTGCTAAGAAAACGCCATGCTAAAGGACACTTGCAACCTTTCTTATGTCTAAGCATGCGGATAGTGCCTGTGGGATGAGTCCATGTACTTGGTGCCTGATGACATTAGAAGATAAATGTGTTTTGATTGATTTGCTTATTCTTCAAAGTGTCAATAATTGTATTTAAAGCTGTGACTCATATGAGATCTCACTGTCTGAGGTTTTGCCCTTATCATTGACAGTATAACATGAGTATAATCAGTAGGGAGATCTTCACAGGCCCTTTCTCTTCTAATTGCCTGATCTAATTGCCAAGAAAGACATCCTCATTAGACCAGACTAGGGTATTTCCAGTTCTAATTGAAGTCTCTTGTATTCTCTTGTCTGGAATGTAGTTTTGGAGGTTGAGTTTATGCTACAAACTACTGTTAGACATTTTTATTGTTCATTTTATACAGGTAAAATTTTATGTTAATTTAATTCTATTAACAAATATAGTAGTAGCTCTCTAAATTTAACTGCATTATATATTATTATATATACTGTGTTATGATATTATGAAATTTGTTAACTTTGCAACAAAGGCTATTGATACTGTTTAATAAGTACATTAAAGAAAATATGAACGATTAACAACCCATCAAGGATGCTAGTTTAGATTTATTATGATTGTAATCACACCTACAAAGACCTTTGAAATCTGCAGTTCATTTTGCATCCCATAACTTAGAATATAAAGATGAGATGGGCTTGTTGATTTTATGAGCTAGACAAGTGGAGTACAATGAAATATTATTGACTGAAGCTCAGTTAGCATCATCTGACATATGGTGATTTGCATAAGTTTTTCTATGCTGAACTGGACACTTTTGTCATAAATATGTCCTATTGTTTGCTGTTTTTTCATTGTTGAGGATGTGCTTTTTCTTTCTGAAAATGGAAATATCTGTATCATGCTGAGCAAAGCGTGTGCTTGCAACTGCTGTAGATCTTTGGCAGAAGTAAAGAATAAGCTCTCAGGGAGGCTTTGGTGAATTGCTAGCAAGAAGTATTCTCTAATATTTTCATCTGGCTCTATCTCATTTCAAATGGAAAGCTCAAAGAGACCAACCCAAAAGCTTTTTATTCCTTACTTAAAAGAAGTAAAAGAAAGACAGAAAAGGAATATTGAAATTCTATAATACCTTACATAGAAACACCTTGTACAAAATGTGTTAAAAGCCTACCCTGACCTGCTCATCTGAAAAGGGAGGGTAAAGGAGGGATATTCTTTGGATATCTGCACAGCAAGTCAGAAGCCAACAAAACTCCCCAGGGCAAATCCAAATCCAGTATTTATTTATGACACAGCCAAAATCACAAAACAGATACTCAAGTTCACTATGACTCACAGTTTCTCAAAGTCACAAAGCAGATTTCAGTCTGCCTAGATCACAATCTGATACCTTAAATGCAACCAAAGTTGCTAAACAAATTATAACACAACTCTGATCTGATGTGATCTGATTCACCGAAGTGTGAAGAAAAAAAACCAAAACAAGTATGTTAAGATAAGGGTAGAGACCAAGAACAGGACAAGACAGAAGACAGAGAAGGAGAGAGAGAGAAAGAAGTAGCAGGGGGAAAGAAAAAAAAAAAAAAAACAAAAATAGTGTCAAATAAGAAGTCATGACNTCATAACTACTCTTCAGATCAAATCTCAGTTTTAGACTGAGTGGTCCCTGAAGCAGATATGTCATCTTGTGTGGTCTGAATCATATGAACCAATAATTTTTTACAACACAATAAGCAAAGAAATTTTATTACAACATGCTCTCTGCACTCTGGGGTTTTTCTTAAATTTCGCTTCAGAGTCCTGTTGTATCTCCTGCTTTCAGTCATACTTCTCAGACCCCGTTTGTAAGCTGATTAAAAGCAATCAAAATGTTTTAATTGTATACTATGATAATGATAGTGGTATTTCATTCATTTGATCATGTGATAAGGGGACGACAGAAAAAAGCTAAAATACTGTTTTAGTTTGCTTTGGTTTAATCTTCTGTTGGATGACTGTTATCAAGCATAATGTATGCATGGCTGATATTTTCTCTGTGAAAATACAAGCTTGTGCTAAGAAAACGCCATGCTAAAGGACACTTGCAACCTTTCTTATGTCTAAGCATGCGGATAGTGCCTGTGGGATGAGTCCATGTACTTGGTGCCTGATGACATTAGAAGATAAATGTGTTTTGATTGATTTGCTTATTCTTCAAAGTGTCAATAATTGTATTTAAAGCTGTGACTCATATGAGATCTCACTGTCTGAGGTTTTGCCCTTATCATTGACAGTATAACATGGCTATAATCAGTAGGGAGATCTTCACAGGCCCTTTCTCTTCTAATTGCCTGATCTAATTGCCAAGAAAGACATCCTCATTAGACCAGACTAGGGTATTTCCAGTTCTAATTGAAGTCTCTTGTATTCTCTTGTCTGGAATGTAGTTTTGGAGGTTGAGTTTATGCTACAAACTACTGTTAGACATTTTTATTGTTCATTTTATACAGGTAAAATTTTATGTTAATTTAATTCTATTAACAAATATAGTAGTAGCTCTCTAAATTTAACTGCATTATATATTATTATATATACTGTGTTATGATATTATGAAATTTGTTAACTTTGCAACAAAGGCTATTGATACTGTTTAATAAGTACATTAAAGAAAATATGAATGATTAACAACCCATCAAGGATGCTAGTTTAGATTTATTATGATTGTAATCACACCTACAAAGGCCTTTGAAATCTGCAGTTCATTTTGCATCCCATAACTTAGAATATAAAGATGAGATGGGCTTGTTGATTTTATGAGCTAGACAAGTGGAGTACAATGAAATATTATTGACTGAAGCTCAGTTAGCATCATCTGACATATGGTGATTTGCATAAGTTTTTCTATGCTGAACTGGACACTTTTGTCATAAATATGTCCTATTGTTTGCTGTTTTTTCATTGTTGAGGATGTGCTTTTTCTTTCTGAAAATGGAAATGTCTGTATCATGCTGAGCAAAGCGTGTGCTTGCAACTGCTGTAGATCTTTGGCAGAAGTAAAGAATAAGCTCTCAGGGAGGCTTTGGTGAATTGCTAGCAAGAAGTATTCTCTAATATTTTCATCTGGCTCTATCTCATTTCAAATGGAAAGCTCAAAGAGACCAACCCAAAAGCTTTTTATTCCTTACTTAAAAGAAGTAAAAGAAAGACAGAAAAGGAATATTGAAATTCTATAATACCTTACATAGAAACACCTTGTACAAAATGTGTTAAAAGCCTACCCTGACCTGCTCATCTGAAAAGGGAGGGTAAAGGAGGGATATTCTTTGGATATCTACACAGCAAGTAAGAAGCCAACAAAACTCCCCAGGGCAAATCCAAATCCAGTATTTATTTATGACACAGCCAAAATCACAAAACAGATACTCAAGTTCACTATGACTCACAGTTTCTCAAAGTCACAAAGCAGATTTCAGTCTGCCTAGNAAAAAAAAACCAGGGGGAAAGAAAAAAAAAAAAAACACAACATTAGTGTCAACTTAGAATTCATGCCTTGAATTTGGGCGAAGAGAGAACTGTTGCTTATGTTCATAAGTCTCATACTATTTCAGCATTGCAAATCAGAGTGGGAGGGAAAATATTAGATAAATCAAAATTGTCCCAGTAGAAAATTCATAATTTTGGAATCTGTATTGAGTCATATGTTCTGCCACAGTTCCATGATCTTTCAGGTGTACTAATACTATAATGTAATCACTGATTATGAAATAAATGAAAGATGATGAAATCAGAATGTAAAATGTAGAAGTGCTATGTGCTACGATATTATTCAATTATCCCAGCACTTTTTTAGCTAGAAACAAGGAATGAACTAGTGAGGCACTAAGAATGTGTAGTAATATATAAAACACCTTTCTACCACAGTGCTTTTATATAAGGCATGAAAGAGTTCTGTGACAGAAGCAAGGAGTGGGCTACAATGAGCAAATATTAAATAATGAGAAAGGGTTTGTACTCTGATGAGGAAGTTCTAAAGAGAAATCTAAGTGAAGAAAAGCATATATTAAGCAATGTACTACATGCCTACTTCATGGTTAGCTGTTGGCATAAGTAAGAGAAACAGATCTCTGTGGGTGAAAACAGGATACTTCATACATGAAAACAAGGCAATAATAAGAAGAAATGGAGGATGCCTTTTACAGTATTATGTATTTTTTGTAATGTACATTCCTGCTGACCCCCCATACATGTACAAATCAATGATAAGGTGTTTTAATAATATGAATTTTCAAGTGTTTCTTAAATATGTGGTGGAATTTTTTGTATATGTCATTTTACATGACTTTTTTACACTTTGTCCACTTTGAGGAGTTGAGAAGTTACTACTACACAAAGTATGATAATTGTTGTGGTGTTGACCTCCAAGGCTAGACAGGAGTGAGCCTGGAAATGGCACTCCCCTGCCTGAGAGATGATGTGCTGGTTAGGACCTCCAGTATATCAACTCAGAGTGAGTGGAGGCAAGTACATCTAGTGATGGAAAATATGTAATTGGCACTAAGGGGTTAGAAAATCCAAGTACCAGTCATTTTTGAATGAACACTATTCCCTTTATGAGAGCTGAGGTAATAACAGACCAGCTGAAGTGCATTTACATCAATGCACGCAGCATGGGCAATAAGCAGGAGGAACTGGAAGCTATTGTAGAGTAAGGAGACTACAATGTAGGTGCAATCACAGAAACATGGTGGGATGACTTGTATAACTGGGGTACTGCTATGATGGGGTATAAGCTCTTCAGGTGGGACAGGAAAGGTAGGAGAGGTGGTGGGATTGTCCTCTATGTTAGAGAGGGCTTTGATACCCTGGAGCTCAATTATGGTGATGACAGGATCGAGTGCCTGTGGGTGAAAATTAGAGGAGCCCACAAGGAGACAGATGTCGTGATCGGAGTCTGTTATAGCCAAATAGAAGAAGCTGATGAGCTCTTCTACAAACAACTGGGAGAAGTCTCAAGAATGCTAGCTCTTGTCCTTGTGGGAGACTTTAAACTACCAGACAACTGCTGGAGGTACAATATGGCAAAGAGGAAGCAGTCTAGGAAGCTCCTAGAGTGTGTGGATGACAACTTTTTCACAGAAATTGTCGTTGGACACAGAAACTTGCTGCCCAGCGAGGTGATTGAGTCACCATTCCTGGAGGTATTTAAAACATAGATGGACAAGGGACACTAGTGGTTGATAGGAATAGTTGGACTCAATGATCCAAGAGGTCTTTTCCAACTAGTGGTTCTGTGATTCTATGCTTTGCATTAAAATGATTCTTTTTGTGATTTAAATTTAGTGAGTTCAGGCAGGCTGAATTCTTGCCATGCCTACTTTTCTTGCATATTCTTGTGTTTTAAGGAGGGTATCCTTGAAAAATAATCAGCTCTTCTGTCTTCTCTCTTCTACCCTTCAGAATGATTTCCATTTGAATCCTGCTTCTCAGTTTCCTAACCAAGCTAAACTTTTTTTTTTCTTCTGAATTTATAGGCAGTGTTTCTATGTTTACTTTACTCACTTCTCTCAGAATCTAAAATATCTTCCATGTCATGTTTACTGCGGTCAAGTTTTCAATGACTTTCACATCTGCAACCGGTTCTTATTTGTGAGTAATGGGTCCAACAGACTGTCTCTTCTAGTTATCTCATGCAGCACCTCCACAAACTACGGTCCTTAACACTCTCCAGAAACCTCTTTGTTTGTCTGGGGCCCGTTGCACTCTCAGTAGATGTCCATCACTGATCAAAATCTTCTAGGACTTATAACTATGAGGTCTCTTCAGTTTCTATAAGGAAGACTTTGTCTACCTGCTCCTCTTAAACTTGAAGCATCTACCCACAACTATGTCTCTTTTGTTGGCCCTTTCATCTCGTTGTGGCATACTAGGGCTCCTTAGACCTGACACCTCCCCTATACCAGGGTTCTGTACATTTATTTCTTGGGCTTTTTTTTTTTAAAGCAGCTCCCTCCATCCCTGTCTTCAAGCAGTTTAGTGCTCCTTCTTAAAGCCTACCTTTCCTATAGAGCCTTTCTCCATCCATCACATCTTTCTGGTTGGGTGGACTGTCCCATACTATGAGTTCTAGCTTCAGTATAGCCCTGCAAGCAGCTACTTCCAGTTTCTCCAGTTTGCTTCATATTACAAATTAGTGTACAGGCACTTCAGATGGGCACTTCAACAAACACTCCAGATTAACCTATTTTTTCATGGACAGTCTGAGAGCCACTTTTGTTGCCACATCTGCCCTCACCTTCGTATATCAATTTATCTGTAGGCTTCATTCTGAATTCCTTGGTGAAGCTAGATGTAAAAAAAAAATCACCATTATCACAAAGCTTTCTGGAAAAGTCGCTCTTGCTTCTTTCCAATATGATGTTTCCATCTCTTTCTGGCAGTCTTTGTTCCTTGAGAAAGATCCTGTGATTCCATAAATTGAAACCCTAAAAGCAGCACAAAACATCTGATTAAGGGTTCATGCATAGAATATGTGTTATTCTAACCAGCCTGCAAGTACACTGAGATGTCTAAATGCAGAAAATAAAGGTGGCTCAGAAAATAAAACTTTTTAGCAAAACTGACTTACATTCTGTCAGTGAATTTCTATGTTTTGTTTTGGGTATTTTTTGTTCTGATCACATTCTTCAGATTACAAGTGGTATTTTCTGTTATATTCAGATGAGATTCACATATCATTTTCTGGTTGATCTGCTTTTCTCCAAAACCCTCATTCAAGAGAAATCTTTTTCTTTTTTTCTTTTCTATTGTATGGGTCTGAAAATACTCTCTAGAATTTCCTCAGTATGTTAAAAACCACCAAACAGCACAGCACAGAAAAAGCAAGAACTGAAATCCTGCTTTACTAAATGCTTATTGAACCTGGATAAATATTTCAAGAAAAGTCTGGAAATGCTTCCAAGCATGAAGTTCTAGACTCTACCAGAGAGATTTGGGTTGTTGAATGTTTTAAAGCCATGACTGATCTACATGTGATACTCACAGAATGTTTTCATTAAAATGTATTATTGCCTTTGTGCAGCAAGGATTGTCTGTCAATGCAATTGTTTTTCACACGCCGCTTTCCATATGTGGGTTACAATTATGAAACAAACATCCAGGGTGTACAGGAATCAAAAATATTATCTTGTATTTTGTTTTTATGTTAGTGTCGCCTAGGATAAGTCTGTTCTCTTGCTTTGTTTTGCGTTTGCTTGTTTTTATTCATGACTGTTTTTCTTCAGGTGTTTTACATCAAATAAAATTTAAATGGTAGTTATACTGCTTTGTGTTGTTCATTTGTAGTTTACTGTTTCCATATTTATGCGATGAAAGAATTTTAAGACTTTCTTAAAAAGTTTTAGGATTCTCCTCTTAATGTTGCAGGGGCTATATCATACAAGCATAAGGGAGAGGCAAATAGATTTTAAAAGCTATGATTCTCAAGCCACAAGTTGACAATCGTTTCATTAAGAAGTCATTGCAGTGAAAGCCCTTTGGGCAGAAGGGAATTATTTTTAATTTATTTTAGTTTTGGCATAAAAGCGGAGTGCAGAAGGAGGTTTTAGAGGGAATAGGACTGTGTAAGCCATATATGCTGATACTGGAAAAATGTTCGTCACTATCACTTTATTTCATTTTGAAGTTCAACAGGGAACATGACCTGGTTATGTGTTCTGGATTGAGATTGTGGAAGTCCCACTGTTAAATGATTAAAGACTTGACAAATTTTAAGTGCATGTATGCTGGAGAGGATAAAAGCTAAGGGAGTGAAATGGAAATTTAAAAGTCCATTTCTACTTTTGAAATATGTATATCATATTATACACTAGTAATAATAGTAATAATAATAAATTGGCAAGCGTTTGGTGCCATTTAACAGAATCTTATATGGAAGATGTAAAGTGGCTGTTAAAAAGGGGAGGTCTGCTTTGTGTATATTGCTACTTTTTATGCAAATAATTCTTTGGTTGTTAAAATCAGTTATCAAAGAATATAATTCTACAGCTCACTGAGCCAGCCTAGGCATAAAGAGACTTCACTGAGTTGTGAAAGTCTGGAAGTGAAATTATACACAAGTAATTGTTAATAGAATTTTAAATTGAATTTTTATCTGGTACAGTCTTTGCATGAAAGTATTTTCAGAAAAGATATTTAAAAAGCAAACGACATGCTTACTATCTACAATTGCACAGAGAAACATAATCTTTTTTTACTTTCTGATTTTTTTATTATTTCTTATGCAAGCTTAGAGAAATACAGAGTAGGTATAAATTCCACTGCATGCTCAAGTCTAGTTATTTTACCAAACAGTTTACATTACTTACCATGTACTCTTTAGAGTAGGGTTTAAAAGACACATCTCCATTACTCCATACTTTCTTGCATCTTGCTTGTTCTACATTACTCTGTTAATGGATAAGCAAAATAATGTTATTTTGTAGAAAATAAAACTTAACAATACTTGAAATAGTATAGCCTGGTATGAGGCATTTTGCTGGACGGCAACTTCTCACATAAAAACTATTAAATGTATCTTTCCCGTGTTTCATGCTATTCCTTTTATCCACTAGCATGGTAATAGAAGGAGCAGCAGTACTGCTCTTTCTTGCAACAATGAGTCTTAAAATAAAGCTGTCATCATTGCTATACTTGTGTGGAGCTCATTCCCTAAATGTGAATACATCTCTTCCTCTCAAGGAGTCTTTGCTTGAAGGTAGACACTAAGTGGTCCAGAGCAGCTGAGACAGTTCTTTATGAGTGCAGAACTGCTACAAGCAGTGTAGCTGTTAAAAATATGCATACTTCCTCACCTTGAGTGTTTACGAGATTATGCTTGGGTTTGAGAATAAAACTGCTTAGCGTTAGAATTCATTCTAAATGCTGTCTTTTTTTTTTTTTAATCTTGTTAGTTCTGTATTTCTAAAAGAGAGATAGGGAGATGGTATCATTATTAACTTCACTCCATTGAGTCTATGCAGTTAAAGTTTGCAGAACTGATGTTTGTAAAGGGAAATCAAAAACTGAATATGTGATCAAAAGAAGCACCTTTATTTACTCTGTCAGTAACTTCACATGAGATTTAGTTTAGCATCATCCCCAACACATCCTATATTTTATTATTTTTTTAAATATTCTATTCCAAGATACTCTTGCTTATTGCAGTGATTCTCAGCTGATTATTTGTTAGCTTGTACACTGTACAGTCAAATATAATTTTAAGCTGTTCTTTGAACACACTTGCAATCTTGCTATAGGGACTTATTTGCATGACACCCGCTTTTTTGTCTGTTGAAGTTGGCTTTTACTACCACCGCAAAGGAAGAAGTACACATAAGATGCATTAGACAAAGAAGCAAATAAAGTGTCAGGAGTGAAAGAGGAGGTGAAGAAAAGATGGAATAGACAATGGAAGCATTAGATCTATTGGAGGGGAGGAGGCGGGCAGGCAGGCTGAGGAAATCTTACAGGCAAATGAAGAGACACCCAACACTTACCAAAGCATCAGTTTTGACTTTCATATGTGGAAACATTCTACTCAATTAGCTTCCAGCATGAAATCAAACCTTAATGAATCCTGTGAATTGAATTCTTGGTGTAATCATCAGCCCATTGCAACCTGTGACTCAGACAGGGACTTCTAGTTGTTGTTAAAGAGAAAACTTTTTTCTCCATGACTTGATACCATGAAGTTGTTATCCCAGACAAAAAAAACCCAGAAACAAAAACAAACCAACCCAAACAACCATAGAAGAACTGAAAATATATTTTCCATCTCTCTTTTCTTTATTTGTAGGTGCTTGAACAACACAGTGTGACT
This sequence comes from Piaya cayana, assembly GCA_013389865.1. Taxonomy (NCBI): domain Eukaryota; kingdom Metazoa; phylum Chordata; class Aves; order Cuculiformes; family Coccyzidae; genus Piaya; species Piaya cayana. The sequence continues at coordinate 84,575 of WAAB01024424.1, forward strand.
CTGGGTGGCAATAGGGATGGGTATAGTTTTTGCTTATATGAACTCAAATGCAAGTAGGTTTTTTTTAAGTTTTCTGTAGCCAGGCTCTCTTTTAACATAGCAAATCATATGTGTATGTGTGTGTGTGTTCTGGGTTATTTTTTTAGAAAAAAACACAGAGTGAAAAAGCTAATATGATACATTAACTGATCCTTATGTGCTGCTGATGACATTCTCCAGTTTTTAATTGTAAGATCAGAGAAAATACCTTTAAAGCAATTATATTCAGTGATCACATCTAGATACTTCTCTGCTGCTTTTAAAAATATTTAAGTTGTTTGCTTCCCAAACTATTTCCTTCCTTCAGAAAAGCTAAAACTTAGAGTGTTACTGTGATTTGCTGCAAAAACAGTTGTGACGTCACAGAGCCCACAGTGAGTGTTAAGACTGGGAAACAACTTTATTCAAATAACACGTTGTAAACATATACACTGGAATTGCATACTAGACTTTGAATAAAACCTAATTACACTTCCAGTCCATAAATTACCATTAAAGAAACATATTTTCTCTTATGCTTCTAATGATTTCACATATGTGAACATATACTCATACATTATTTCAACTGAAGGTAAAAGTTTCCTTATCTCTGTTATTATGACTAATCTCTGGGGTTCTTTTAGTTAGATACATTTACCTCTCATTTTATTATTGATGTCTATCTGTGTCTCTGTCTGTGTGTGTCTGTCTGTCTGTCTATCTTATCTATCTATCTATCTATCTATCTATCTATCTATCTATCTATCTATCACAAAATATTTTTAATTAAGTTTTTGGGGTTTTTTGTGGTTTTGACAGGATTTTTTTTTTAGCATAAATAAATTCATGCTTTTGTTGTTCTCAATTTCTGGAATTTCACAGGATCAGTTGTTTTTCTCCTTGACGCTGAATAATTTTATTGACAGGAAACAGAACTAGGTGCAGTTCCATAAACAATCCTCTCCGGGGGCACTACAAATCTAAGCAAAGAAACAATAAACCAGAAAACAAAATTCCTCCAAAACAAACAAAGAACAAAATTGCTCCCTGTGCAGAAGTCTAATTTCCATTCCTCTGGCATGGTGTTAATATAAGGAGATAAGCTAAGCAAGAGTGCAGAATTTCAAAACTATTAATAGGAGGCAATATCCCTTTGCATTCTTTGTCAGAGTAATTATAATCATGATGTCTTTAGTCAAATATTGTTCATATTCAAAATACTCTATTCAGACTTGGATCGCTCTTGCCTGTGACTTTTCCTATACTTATTTCGTTTGAATTTCACTGTACACTTAAAAATATATTCAGTAATAAGTACTTTGAACTTTGAAAAAAAAAAAAACNGAAACAAAAACAAACCAACCCAAACAACCATAGAAGAACTGAAAATATATTTTCCATCTCTCTTTTCTTTATTTGTAGGTGCTTGAACAACACAGTGTGACTCTGGGTGGCAATAGGGATGGGTATAGTTTTTGCTTATATGAGCTCAAATGCAAGTAGGTTTTTTTTAAGTTTTCTGTAGCCAGGCTCTCTTTTAACATAGCAAATCATATGTGTATGTGTGTGTGTGTTCTGGGTTATTTTTTTAGAAAAAAACACAGAGTGAAAAAGCTAATATGATACATTAACTGATCCTTATGTGCTGCTGATGACATTCTCCAGTTTTTAATTGTAAGATCAGAGAAAATACCTTTAAAGCAATTATATTCAGTGATCACATCTAGATACTTCTCTGCTGCTTTTAAAAATATTTAAGTTGTTTGCTTCCCAAACTATTTCCTTCCTTCAGAAAAGCTAAAACTTAGAGTGTTACTGTGATTTGCTGCAAAAACAGTTGTGATGTCACAGAGCCCACAGTGAGAGTTAAGACTGGGAAACAACTTTATTCAAATAACACGTTGTAAACATATACACTGGAATTGCATACTAGACTTTGAATAAAACCTAATTACACTTCCAGTCCATAAATTACCATTAAAGAAACATATTTTCTCTTATGCTTCTAATGATTTCACATATGTGAACATATACTCATACATTATTTCAACTGAAGGTAAAAGTTTCCTTATCTCTGTTATTATGACTAATCTCTGGGGTTCTTTTAGTTAGATACATTTACCTCTCATTTTATTATTGATGTCTATCTGTGTCTCTGTCTGTGTGTGTCTGTCTGTCTGTCTATCTTATCTATCTATCTATCTATCTATCTATCTATCTATCTATCTATCTATCACAAAATATTTTTAATTAAGTTTTTGGGGTTTTTTGTGGTTTTGACAGGATTTTTTTTTTAGCATAAATAAATTCATGCTTTTGTTGTTCTCAATTTCTGGAATTTCACAGGATCAGTTGTTTTTCTCCTTGACGCTGAATAATTTTATTGACAGGAAACAGAACTAGGTGCAGTTCCATAAACAATCCTCTCGGGGGGCACTACAAATCTAAGCAAAGAAACAATAAACCAGAAAACAAAATTCCTCCAAAACAAAGAACAAAATTGCTCCCTGTGCAGAAGTCTAATTTCCATTCCTCTGGCATGGTGTTAATATAAGGAGATAAGCTAAGCAAGAGTGCAGAATTTCAAAACTATTAATAGGAGGCAATATCCCTTTGCATTCTTTGTCAGAGTAATTATAATCATGATGTCTTTAGTCAAATATTGTTCATATTCAAAATACTCTATTCAGACTTGGATCGCTCTTGCCTGTGACTTTTCCTATACTTATTTCGTTTGAATTTCACTGTACACTTAAAAATATATTCAGTAATAAGTACTTTGAACTTTGAAAAAAAAAAAAACAAAAAACCAACAACAAACCAAACCCAAACCAACATTCTCCTCTCAAAAACTAAAGTAAAATGCTATAGACAATAAAGTTTGACAGTGTTCAAAAGTCGGAATATGAAAGAAATAAAGCTTTGTAGTCTGTGCTATATGCTAACAGAGTTGGATTAGCATAGAGTTCAGCAAGTTTTAATACACAGTTGAAGGCTCTTCGTAGAAAGTGGAAGATCTTCAGTCTGAGGTGACTTGTATCGTGACAGTTAATTTCCAGTCCCAACTACAAAATTCGGGTATATCCCAGAGGTGGTCTTTAAAACTGTGCTTATTCCTTGAGCAAACACTTTTTGAATGAAAGATAGTGTCACCCACAACTCCTCTTGATATCACCACAAAGGTACATCCTTTGTGCTTCTTGTTACAGGTCTGTAATGAAAAAGCAGTGTTTTCTCTTCTAGAGAATTTTTGTTTCTTTTGTAGCTCAGAAATACTGAGCATATAATAAACACCGATTGCAACTTCTTGGTCAACTTTGTCTATTAGTAGGAAAAAGGATCCAGATTATATCATGTTAAATTCCATACTAGGTGCAATATGTATTTAATAATACAGGAAAATTAAAGCGTATTTGAGGTTCACTTTGGCAGGAGATGTAAAGGGAATCAGGAGTGGATTTTACAACTATGTAAACACCAAAACTAACACTAGGTAAAATGTGGGCCTACTGCTGAGCGCTTCTGGGAAGCTGCTGACAAAGCATGTGTTCAAGGCAAAGATCCTTAATGCCTTTTTCCCTCAGCCTTTCTTAGTATGTTTTTTTAATTTATTATTATGACATCTGGATGTTTTATTAAAACAATAGAAGATGGAGCCATTAGTCCATCTACACATTGAAGAATTAGGAAAAGCTGAAGTATGAATAACCTTATTTATGGTTTATAGTGTTCTTGCCACTGAAGCCTGGCCAAAGCTTCAATCAGACCTGTACATAAGAAAAAATCAACAAAAGTTATCCCTCTCTAGTCTTGTTAGGGTAAAGATACTGTTGTCAGGAGTTGTCTAAAATGAAGGATAGCAAGAGTAGTTAATGTGTTTTCCAGATGAACCATAAGTGATGCATGCTAGTGTAGCACACAGATTTCATTAAATTATGCATCTATGTAGCATACAAATTGAAAACCCCTTGTGTTAGTTATGTAATATGAGATCTATATTTTTCCTTGTCTTTTTCATAAAATGGACATACAAGCCATAGTCATGAAAGAGGTCAGGCCTTTTACATGGCAAATAACAGTCTAGGATTCGTTTAGGTTTTTCTTACCACAGCCTTAAATGGAAACTGTAGCTCATTGCTTCTTTAAAATAAAATAAAATAAAATAACAACAGGAACAACAGAACCTGTTAGCTTCTAATGTTCACTGTGGGGGATTTAGACAGTTTCTAAAAGATCTGAAAAAATAATGTAATCTTCAGCAAGTTACAAAGAAAGAGAGAACTGCAAGATGAGAGCTTGAAAATAAATAAGAATTATTTATGTATGTAAGCAAATGAATGGATTGACTAAATTTAAGGACACAATTATATGACAAATTATGCTGAAAATGAAATTGCTCACTGAAACAGAAACAGCTCCCTAGAGGCTGCCTATGTTGTGCAATACCATCATGAAAAGCACCAATGTAAAATGGTTTTGTCTTACTCAATAGATTTATGCATATGAAGAACCAGTCTGATTACACAGCTGACTGAACATTTTGTACATTTTGTGGCTTGTCTCCTAGCAGTGAATTGCCAACACACAACTTCAGGAAAGTAGGATAGATTAGTAGCAGGATTCTTGACTAAATTCAGATTCATTTGGTGAAACTCATGATTAAAGTTGGTAAACATAGGTAGCCATAATGCCATTTTAACTTCTCCTTTCCAGGGCTCAGCTAAGCACGCACATTTCATATTGCACAGTGCTTTTAAGAAATCAAAAACCTGATGATGAAGCTGGCAAATATTCTGAAATATAAAATTATTTATCTTATCTTGTTAGATTTTGTAATATAGTCCTTACGCTACCTACTCTGCTTAATAAAGATCTTTTCATATTAAGTGGGCTTATTGGAGTAGCTTTGCATGCTTCCATATGTAGAGACCCAGAAGATTTCTGATGATATAGGTCTATAGCTGAATTGAAAAAGTAACTGAAGAACAAGTGCATTATAAGCCATATCCCTGACTTGTGTAGGTGTTTCTGACAATGGCTATTTTTGTTGTTGTTGTTTTCTACTTAATGTAAGTTTTATATGCATAAATGTATAGTGTTCATCTATATGTGTATCTGCATCTATATATCTTTGTTGTGTAAAAATTAAAGAAAGTAGTTTCTAAAGAACACAACTTACATCTTACAATAATCCTGTCTCTCAGAGACTAAGGCATAATAGAATAAAGGGAAGAAGTATTCATATTCTCAAAGACAGAGTTCAGGTCTACAGAATAGGAGTTATCCCTTTGGTGTGCTCTGAATTATTTTCTTCTTCCAGCCTAACATTTCTTTTGCTCTGGATATCAAATTCTAGCTGTCCTTTCAAATCAGATAATACAAAAGAAAGAAATAAAGTATGAGAAGGGCAGGCAGAAGGAAGACCTTCAGGACAAAGGTCTGCTGCTGTTATAAGGAGATTCTGATGCCATAATGAAGGATCAAAGGATGGGAAACTAAAACTGTCTGTTGGTGCTTTCAAGAGGTAAAGTTTGGCAAAGGAGACTGGAAGATCTAAGTCTTCCAGACTTCTCTTTTTCACTTGTCAAGGCTCTGAAGGAAAGAAGTTCATGAAAGATTACGTAAGAATGGTCTAAAGATCAAAGTCATGCAGAAATTGTGATAGGCAAGTATTGTCGTGTTTGGGGTATGATTGCTTGCTTTTAATTAAATGAGTTTGGGTACAGGTCAGTTGTAGCTATTTCTTTTGTAACTGGTCTTATGCTTGAAGATTAATAGCATTGCAATTCTGGAGCTAAAAATTTTCTCTTTGCTTCAAGCTACATATACAAACAATTATTTAGCAAAGCAGTTTTGTTCCAAGTCTCATGTAACTGGCAAAAGGAATCAACTGTGATCTCTAATGTCCTTGAAACAACTGAGCTACCTCTACCAGAGGCATTATAGTAGGCATTATTAGTAAGTGTCTCATGTAGTATTCCTACTGAGTGAAGAAGGATCCTTGGCAGGATTTTTTTATTCTAGTTTCTGGTTCTTCTTACCCTATCTCTGCTTGTTCATGTAAAATAGGAGTCACTTGGGGGAATTTTTGAGAATTCAAGTTCAAAATACATGGTTTCCATTTCAAGGTTAAGAAATTTATATCTTCAAGTTCACAGTAAGGACTCTTTGTGGCACCTTGGTAGGAGAATTCTTTGATTTTACTTAGAAGCTGAAGTTAAGATGCATCTAATGATAACTGAGGAGGAATACATTGAGAAAAGAATGGTAAGGAAGAAAAGCACCGAGTACCAAATAAAATAGCTCATTTTTTAGTAACTCAACTTGAAATATTGAAGATTTCCAGGTTTCAGTTCACTGATGTAAGAGTGACAAAAAAAATTTTTATTCCTGGCTGACAGGTTCTCATAGCCCTTTAGCCTTGCTAACAGGCTATCTTTCAAGCTAGTACAGATTTTAGTAAGACATGGTAAAGTCAAACACTTTATTGAATTCCATGAAGAATTGTTTTCATCTTTTTTTTTTCCCAGCAATTTCAGATGACACTGGAAGTAAGGTTTGTTTCTGTTATAGAAAACTTCTTTACAATCAATTGTATGACCTATGTGAAACTAAATACTCTGTATCAGTATAACTATATGTAGTGGCAAGAGCCTTGGGTTTGCAACAAATCAGCCATTTTATAATGACACTTCTGTGTGGATTAAGTGCTTTGTAGTTCTGAAAAAAAATATGCTGATGCAAGAAAACATATTGCTTTCCTGGGTCATAATCAAAGGAATCATAAATAAAAGGAATGCAACTCGCAGCTGAGCAAGTGATTATATTGTCCAGAATAGCTATATGATGTTCTGGGGCTGAACCTGTCTGCATTAAAATGATGTAGCATATGCACACCATCTCGAAACTCCTAAATTACAACATTGCAATCTATTTATTCTAATTCTTGCCTGACAATAAATCCACATCTGATTGTTCTGTCTCCCGTCAATATCATCAATATGAATTTATGAACAAGACACTGACTAGTTTCAAATAGACCAGCCTGTGTAGTGTGCTAATCCATGTGCTATGCCTAAGTAACTAAAAGCCTGTTGTGGTCGTGCCAGACATCTTTTATACGGCTGCTTGTCAGACCACAGTCAAGAGTATTTTTGAGAGCAGTCTTCTGCAAAATACAAGACACATAACAATTCAATCTCCAACATACCATTGCTATTACTCTATCCAGAATCAAAGGTTACAGAATGTTTTGAGAACTGGATAAGCGCCTGTGTTAGAACAGAAGGGTTCATTAGCTAGTTGGAAACCTTTTCAGGCTATTACAGATGTTTTATAACATATATGCAAGGAGAAGAAACAAAAGGGCAAGGCTCCATTAGAGTTGAAATTGGCCACTGTTCTGTCAAACACCAAGAAGGACTTTTTAAAGGGTGTTTATAGTAAGAGGAGGTCTAAAGAAAACTTTGGCCTGATACTTGTTAAAGATGAAGATTTGACTAACAGGAATGATGAAAAAACAGAGACATTTATTCCTTTCTTTTTTCTTCAATCTTTAATAGTAATGATAGGCTTTGAGCTGCCCAGTCCCCTGTGTCAGATGACCACAAGTGTGGCAACAGTGACTTTCATTTGTGGATACTGAAATTGCAAGGGACCAGCTATATCAGCTGAATGTTCACAAGTTCATGAGGTCTGATGAGATTCATCCCAGGGTACTGAAGGTCTAGCAGATATTATGACAAGACTCTTCTCAATCATCTACCTAAGGTCTTGGGAGTCTGGAGGACCCAGGAATCTACCATTTGGCTAACCTAAGTCAAGCAAAACTTATGGAGAAGATGCTACTGCTTACTATTGTAAGGCATTTAAAGAAAATGCAATTGTCAGGCACAGTCAACATAGTTTCATGAAAGGAAAATGACATTTAACTAATTTGATATTCCTTTTGTGACAGAGTCACCTACCTAATCAACTAATGGAAGGCAGTGGATGTAGTATTTCTGGATTTTAGTAAGGCTATTGATACTGTCCCTCATGATGTCCTTTCAAACAAATTGTCCAGCTGTGGGCTGAGTGGGTTCATGGTGCACTGAGTGAAGAACTGGCTAAAAGGCAGGGTTCAAAGAGTTGTAGAGAATGGGCTACATATGACTGGTGATCACTCATCAGCGATGTTCCTCAGGGCTCAATATGAGGGCCTTTTCTGCTTAATATACTTATCAATAATCTGCATGCAGGAGTTGAATGCACCATTCGCAAGTTTGCTGATGATACTAAAGTGGGAGGTGCTGTTCAGTCTTTTAAGGAACAGGAGGCATTGCAGAGGGATATAGATAGATTGGAGCTTTGGGAAATGATTACTAGGATGAAACAAATGCAGGATTCTGCATCTGGAACAGAGTCATGCTGGGGACAAATATAAATGATGAGAGGAGAGACAGGAGATCAACCCTGCAGAAAGGGAGCTGGTCTTGTTAGTTGACAGCAGGCTTACTATGAATCAGTGGTGTGTCCTGGTAGGCAAGAGGGTGAATCATATCGTGGGGTGCATCAAACACAGCATAACCATGTGGTCTGAAGAGATGATTATCCCTCTGTATTCAACATTGGAATGGGGGTTGGAACTAGATGACCTTTAAGGTCCCTTCCAAGTCTATCTATTCTATGATTCCATGATTCTAACATTGGTACAGCCTCACCTTGAGTAGTGTGTGCTGTTCTTAGCCCTACAATTTTAAGAAGGTTATGAAAATCCTTGAATATATACAGAGGGCAAGGAAATTGGTGGTAGGACTAGAAGGAATGACCTGTGTGGAGTGACTGAGGCCTTTGATCTTGTCAAGTTTGGAGAAAAGGAGGCTGAGGGGCAGTGCCTGCCTCTAGAAGTGATAAGCCTGATATTTATTGCAAAGGTAATGAGGTATTGGTATGTAGAGACACCACTGGTCACACTTATTCCTATGTAAATCAAGACTATCCTAGAGCTTGTGAAGGGTGTCACACCTGCAAGGAGGAGTTGACAGGATGGGAGACACAAACCTGTCCAATGAACTGTTCCATGCTATACACAATATACTCACTTTTAAAGCCTAAGGTTCACAAAGGTCACTTTTCTTTGATGGCTGCTGTTCAGGGAGAAGATGTGTCTGTCTTCCTCTAAACCTGATCCACATGTTCCTAAATTCAGCTTCTAAGTCCAGCTCCTACTTACCACAGAGTCCAGGACTTTCCCTGTGATACCCCTGCAGCATCAGTGGTGACATGCAGTCATTGGGGAAGTTTGAGTTAGTTTTTAATACATTTATTTATTTATTTCTTTGTTTGTTTAATACTTTATTTAATACATATATTTTATTATTTTCACTTTCCCTGTGATACCCCTGCAGCATCAGTGGTGACATGCAGTCATTGGGGAAGTTTGAGTTAGTTTTTAATACTTACATATGTTTTATTATTTTCTTAATGAAAAGAAGAGTAATATTAATACTATTGTTTCATTAAAGTTGTTTTGGCTTCCAACCCACAAGTCTCTCAACTCCAGGTAAAAGCCCACCTGGTGCAGGTTTTGAAAGATACCTTGTATGAAGTTTCTCAGTTCCTTTACAAAGTGGTGCAGTTTCATTGCTAAAAAGTGATTTTACACTATTGAGAAGATAAGTCAGCAAAAGGAACTAAATTATGGTGAATACTTCTACTTCTAGTGACATAAGTATTTTCCATTGGGGACTTCCCACTTTTTCAGATGCAGTACCTGGAACAGATAACAATTTAATTTTACTGGTAAGGGTACAGTTAATAATACAGGTAATAATTACAGCACTGAAGTTAATGATCTCATTTTGTGCAGGCCTAGATACTGTAAAATGCCATTGACTATTACCTGAATACAACAGATACTTGGTAATGGAATTTCCTTAAGCTTGTCTCTGGTAGAGAGAAAGAGGAAACACTGTAGATAAGCTTAGATTTTTAGTACAAGGATTATGCTGTGACCATAAAAACAAAGTAACATGAACAATATTTTTACTTGATACATGTAGTTCCATGTAAAGTATCTTCACAAATACTTGTCCCTGTCCTATTTTTGGAAAAAATACAGAATTTAGATGAGTTATGACAGTTTTTGCAAAATAATTCTTAATTCAATTATCTTCATTTTAGAACTCGCCATCTGTTAAAAACTGTGGTTTGTCTAGAAGTGGAGGGTAATTTGGACTGTGTTCATACCTCCACATTTTTCTATTTTTTCCACAATCTGATTTTTATCTTCAGGAACTCCCAGTGGTTCTCAGGCTATGTTCAAGGATTATCAGTACTGATATGTAGGAGTATATGAAACAATACATTATTTATCTATCTTTAATATTAGGAGATGGATGTTGAAGTTCATGAGAAATACCTCTCCTAGCACATATCAAAATTTTTGGATGTGATTCTTCCAGGAAAAAAGAAAAGTGATTTTGAATATGGTAATTTCTGCATGGATAAACAAGACCTGAATCCTAGTTAGCTCAATACACGTCTGCATAATTAGACTCTCAGAATTGTGATTCTGGCTTAGAAAGACATAAGAGTAAATTAAAAGTCACAGACAGAAAGTAGAAATAATTAAATAGACATTGCATATACATGTATATTTTATAGGTGCACATTATTAAACATTACACATGTTCTAAAGCACATTTTAGAGGTTGTTCCAATTAGCCATTAGTTTTGGATATAAAATTTAAATTTCCAATCAATTTTTTTGCAATTAATTCTTCAGAAACTGTTAAAAAAAGTAACAAAATTTTGTTGACAAAAGTCACCAGATACCTTAAACTCTTATTCAAGAAATATTATGCAACCATTTCATGTAGTAAGTAGGGGAAAAAAGCTTCTGCATTTCATGAAATAGAAAATAAAGCTAAAAATTGTCATTGCTACATCATGTATTTGTGTAATGTATAGTAAAAAAAAATGTTGTCCAAGTAAGTTTATGTTATAGGATCTCATTTCAGTAAGGGATCTTTGTACAGGTAAAATATCATCAATCTTGTTCAAGTCTAACTGAAGTAAATATACAATCCATCTGTTAAGCTACTTCTTCTGAATTGATCTTGTTTAAACAAAGGCACCAGCCATGAGGAGAAAAAGCAAAAAGTTGAAGTGATTTGGTCAAGGGTATACAACTGGGCAGAAGTTGAACAAAGCCTTCTATAATCTTAAAACTTTATTCTGTGCTGTGATTTGAACCGTGTGCCTATTCCTTCTAAACTGAAAAGTTGAGGAGCAAATCAATGTCCTCACTTGCAAATAACAAATAAAGACAGGATGGAAGATGTTTGATCTTAAGAATTGGAAAAAGAAAAAAAATCATGTTTTAGCAAAGCCAGGCCTAGATTTCTATTGAGAGCTTATATATTTTTTCCTTAGAATATTTTAAGTTACATTTTTCGTTATATTAAAACAATAACTAACAATAACCATAAGTTACAGATATATGATATACATCCTATGTGCTTTAGATATATGTATTAAAGACTACTGCTTTTACTCCTAATAGTGATTTTCTGAGAGAAATGGGAGTGAATCTCATGTGTCATTTGGTGTGAGGGACTTGGGGAAATTTGTCATTTACTCTACAGAATCCGAAAGGTGATCATTTTTTATACTAGATTTTTTTATTTGTTTGAAAGAATATTATGACATAAGCCTATTAATTTCAGGAGATTTGTTTATTGGAAATGTTTTGTTGCGTTGGGTTTTTTTTGCTGGCAGTACCAGCACAGCCAACCAAGTACCACGGGCCTCTTCCCTAGGTTTTTCAAGGCAATGCTGCTCACTTCACGAGTTATAGCCAAAAGAAAGCATTTGACAGATTTTTTGAACAATTTGACTTATCATCTGTATTTGCATATGATATACCCATGTGTATATATAGGAGGTAGTTTATGTAGGTGCATGTATATAGAGAGTATAATTATCCCATTGGGCAGGGTGCAGTTGTTTTAACTGATGATTCTAGGTCATGTTTTTGCTGAGCAGTAACTTCTGTTTCAACCTTGAAAGTAGTATGGTAAATTAGGTTTGATATGGTATGGTAAACATAGGTGTGCTCTGTTCTGAAATTTAAAATATAGGAAACAGAAGGAAACTGTAAAGTAGAATAAGTTTAATTTATAGTACATTGAATACTTTTTCTAGTTATCTCTATGTATAAGAAAATAGAACAGAACTTACCATTTTGAAGAAAGTTAGAGGTGTCACAGCAAAACTAGGACCCATCTGGAATGATTGTATTATAGGGAGGGACCTAAAATTTGAATAGTATTTTTCATGATGTTACTGCAATTATTTGACAGTTGAGGGCAGTCTTGTTGAGAAAAGATGTGTATTAGTTGATGTATCTTAAAATTAAGTATTCATTTTTTCTTCCATAAGCTCTATTGTGGAATATGCTGTTGAATAGCAAGTTGTATATACAATTTATACAATTTCAGCAAGTTCATTGGTGATGGGGAAGTAGAAACCACAAAATTATGCAAAGAACAGAAATTATAAAAGTACTTCTTTATACTGAGTAGTTTATGCGTTTGTGTTATTTCTGATAGTTTATCACCAAAAGTTCTGAATAGAATCTTCCAAGTTACTACTGATGAGATTTATATATTTAAACATTAACTAACTATTCAAATCCTTAACTATGTTCTTTCTGAAGAAATAAACCTTCCTAAGTACTAGAGGGATAACCAATAAGTTATTCAAGAAAATATTTCATGCTTTTTATGATTATTAAGAACATAATTCATCAACTATATGACATTTTATTAAAAATCATTGCTATATAGTGTGACAGTTAAGTACATGTACATTTAAAAACAAAAAAAATCCTTCAAAAAACAAGTCCCTAGGAGTAAAACCAGAGCTACAGTAACAAATTCAAACAGCCCTCTTGACCTGCTTTCAAAATTATTGTTTGTAAAATATATCCTCTGTACAAATCAAGAGTCTAATCTATAAATCTGCACCTTACATATAAGACAGATTTTTCCTTTTCTTTTTTAATTCATGAATAGACCTGTCAGTAGACATCCAAGAATCCCTTCTACCCAATGTTGTTAGTGGATACAGCCTCATAGCTAGAAATATTTCCATTGAAAATAAGGTAAGGGTCATAGCTCAGCCTTGCCTGCAGTGACTTGCAACCAGAACAAAGAGCACATTCAATGATTCAGAAGAATATGTTAAATCACAGTATAATAGTTTCCTGTGTTTGTTCAGCACCTAATTAACACAGTGGTGCTGATCTATAACTAGGGCATTTATGCAATACAGTAATGATAATAATAATGATGTTGATTAGCATAGAAAATGCAGGAACCTCAGAAACAGTAAAGTAATGAGTGCAAAACTTACTAGAAAATTTGTCTGGATGAAAGAGTAATTCAACCTTTTCATTTTAAAAAACATAAATCTTTGTAGATACATAATATGTTTTTTTACAGGCAGACTCTTAGCACAGCATGTGTACTTCATGCCCATATCTGATTTTTTTGTTTGTTTGTTCATTTGTTTGTTTTTCCTAACAGACTCATCGGATTGAATTCTTCTCATCTTAGCTCACCAAATACTGCCTCAATAATCTGTTAACCCCCTGGAAACTATTTCTGTTTGTAGAAGTAATCAGGAAATGGTTTGTTTCTACAAAGATCTTTTTTAAAAATTGTCTTATCTGATTTTAATGAAAAATAAGTAATAACTCAAATACATTCAGAGAGCTTTGCTGGGCAAGAAGCTATCTTTAAACCATTTAGCAGAAACATAGTCACCATTGTTAGAAGCTAAATAGTTTGCATGGTATAGAAAGGGAATTCTGCAGAACAAATGAATATGTTATTAACCTGTAGAAATAATACTTGGCATTCACAATTCAACAATATATTAAGATAAAGAATAAAAGTTTGTTGTTCTGTTTTTAAAAACTGCAGTTTCCTATATTTCTGGAAGAAATTAGAACAATTGACGATTGATGATACTCTTACAGGATTTGAAATACAGTAATGCAAAGACATTCATACTTTGAAATGTAGTTGGTAGGCAAGATTGAAAGTATAATCAATAAAATACCAGATACAGAGACAAAATGAGGTTATTAATGATGCAATTTATTGAAATCATATGAATACTAAATATATGTTTAGTGTTGGATGGATTTTTCTTCCTTTTTAATTATCTTAAAAATCCCTAGAACTAATTAACCTCAGAGCACAAATGTCAAATGTGCGTTTTCTTTTGTTTGAGGAACCCTGACATTAGAATATAGACCTTAGACAGGAAAAAATATTGTCTGTGCATTATGTTAAAGCTTATGCACCACCTGGTGGTTACCAGAGGTGGTTATGTTGCTGCACCAGTTACATCTGAGAGGCTGGTTCATCAGATCAGAGATACTCCAACTCTAAATAGACACAACAGTACTGTATAATGTGTCTATATGGCTGGCACTGCTTGATGGAGAGGAATGATGACAACAAAAGTAACTACTTTCCTCCTAGTTCCCAACAAGACCTGAATTCGATAGAGGCCCTGGTGTTTTTGCAAATAATTTGCTTTATTTCTGCAGTTGCTGTTATTACAGAGACACTCTTTTTCTCTTTCTCAGTCTCCTTTCCACAATTGCACATGTCCAAGACAGTTAATAATCTCAAGCAGAACTATTCTACTGGTTTCTTATTTGTGAACCGTTGTGTCAAGCTGTATTCCCCTCCCTCCCACACCCACCCAAGCTACTGTTTATTCTCATTGTTAATCTTTCTTCTTTTAAATTCAGTATCTGGTTATATATTTTTCAATAAATGCCCTATTTCCTTCCCTAATTATCTGGTAAGTGACTAGCAGGACATGTGCATTCATGGATAACAGTCTTACCATGTAACATAATCACCTTTTAAAAATGGCAGGTAATCAGCAAAAAAGTAACATTCTCAAATACACACAATTGGACAACGTCTGTTTTTCATTTTCTAAGACTACATCAGTTATGTCTCTACATACTGGCAACATCAAGCCATTTATTCCTACAGTGAAGCTATTTTTCCTCCCTTCCATTATCCTCCATCCTCACTTTCAGTATTCCCCAATACAATCATCTTACCCAATTTCCCTTCAACAACTCCAGACATTTCAAATTTTCAAAAGTCTGATTTTTTGTTTTTAGTTTTTGAAACTGAAGTAAGGCATCTTTTTAAAAAGCATTTCACAAAAATAGCTGGATTTCTTTATTAAGAGTACCAAAAACCTAAACAAAAAGCTGGAAAAAGAGTGCAGTGAACTCTTTGATAATGTTTCACGAACTGTATTCTGGTGAAGATTCCAAACTAGAAGCACAAGGGTAAAGAGAGATAGAATGTGTTTGAAACAAGCCTGTATAAATCAGAAGTTACCAGCATATGTTTGCAAGCTAACTATGTGGCTGATGCTAAAGCAAGAAACACATTCAAAATATCCTGCACATACTCTTCAGGAAGATCTACTGAGAATGAATCCAGGGAGCTGTAGAATCCAATAAATAATGACTCATTAATTTCAAAGCCTTGCTTTCTTTTATTCTCTTATTCTGGATTTTAATGTTTTTTAAGTGCTTTTCATCCAGAGACTTGTGTTTGAGCTTACTCGTGCTTTGCCTTCAAAATTGAAATAATATTTCTTTTACTTTTGCATAAGATTTATTTTCAGAATGGAAAAAGTGAACTCAGAACTATTTGCACTGCAAAGCATTCATAATTATTACCTTCATATACTCTGTGCAGAGTTTGCTGACTATTAAAATCTCGGGAAGTGTGGAAATGTATGAAAGACAAATCATAATGCCATATAATATTCTAGCAGTTTCTTTTTCATGCAGCAAAACATTTCAAAATAAGGCTATTAATATTTTTTGATAACTTCCTTGCAATTTATTTCAAGATCTAAAGAAGATACATGGTAATTTATGTGTCATGGTGGTGGTTTATACCCCATATTATAGTAAAAAATAAGGAATTTAAATAGTCTGGGCTGATACACAACAAATCTCCTATGCTAGATTTTTTCTAAAAAATATATAAATCAAATCTATCCTAGTGATAAATAACTTTCATTTCTTGTCAGTATTTGCAATGTTAGGTTGATTTTTATTCTCCTGTGTCTGTGTACCAGATACCACAAGCCTCAACAAATGGGAAAATAGCAGAGGGTAAATATAAGAGCAATGCTGAGATGATGCAGTTTACATAAGCTGTAGTGCCTCAGTTAAGGGATCTGCCTAACAATACTACACCTTTAGCAGTTGATCTAAGCAGAGTGTAAGAAAAACACATTTTGTGCTTCTGTTATTTGGTCCCCAAAGAACCTTCAAAAATTCTTTGCAATTGTCCTTCAGTAACTTCATCAGCAAAACAGCTCATCTCACTGCTTGACTCTTGTCCAGGTTACTTGTAAGTACATCAAACAACACACGTGCTAGAACTGGTTCAAGCATAGGCTTTGAAAGAATTCCATTGGTGACTGCCTTCCATTGTGCAAATTACATCTTTACTCCTACACTCTTAATTCATATCATTAAATGGTCCATGGAGTGTCTGCTTAGCTTTCTTAGAAGCCTGAGGTAAGGACAACTAGGAAGAATCTCCAGTCCCTACTAGATGCAGAGGGAACAACATTAATAGAGGATGAAGACAAGGCTGAAGTACTCAATGCCTACTTTGCTTCAGTTTTTAATAGTAAGGAAAATTGTTCCCTCTGCGCACAACCCCAGGGATTTGAGGAACAAGACAAGGTTCCCACGATCCAAGAGGAGGCGTTTAGAGAGTTGCTTGCCTGGCTAGACGTCCACATGTCTATGGGGCCAAATGGAGTCCACCCGAGAGTTTTGAGAGAACTGGTGGATGTGCTGGCCAAACCTCTTCCCATCATCTTCCAGCAGTCCTGGATGACTGAGGAGGTACCACTGGACTGGAGGCTGGCTGATGTCATTCCCAGGTCGTGTGAAGGGGCACAAGGCAGATCCAGGAAACTAAAGGCTTGTCAGTCTGACCTCAATACCAGGCAAAGTCAAGGAACAGGTGATCTTGAGTGCTGTCATAAAGCACATGCAAAAGAACCAGGTGATCAGGCCCAGTCAACATGGGTTCACAAAAGGCAGCTCTTGCCAAACTAACCTGATTGCCTTCTATGACCAAGGGACTAGACTCTTGGATGAGGGAAAGGCTGTGGATGTGGTCTTCCTGGACTTCAGTAAAGCCTTTGATACAGTTTCTCAATAGGATTCTGCTTTGAGAACTGTCATCCTCTGGCCTGGAAAGGAGAGAATAGTGTGGGAAAAAAGTAGTGGCTCCTTGTATTGAAACCTAGATACCTAAACCTAGTGAGAGAAAAAATGTGATCAATGTTCTCCTCACTTAAGTTATTATTGTAGATCTTTAATATGTTGACTAGATATATTGATTCATTTTTAATGACATGCAAATTGTACAAAACTAGTTTGAGGGTATAGCTATATTTAAGAAGGCCTGTGTTGACACATGGGGATACCTTCACTTTCTGTGCATTAGTCCTTTCTTTTATGGAGTAATTTGTTATATTCTGGTATTGTTTTCTGCCTTCAGGTTGAACATATTCCTTTATACACACACTGAGAAAATAATATATAGTTTTTAGTTAGCAATATGAGAAGTAGAGAATTAAGTGAAATGGTAGCATTGGATCCACCACATTCTGCATTTAAATATCAAAGAGAAATTAAATTGCTCTATCTTATTGTAACTGGATTGTCTTCATAGTCTCATAAAGATGAATTCACTGTTTTATTTAAGCTTTGTTCAACAAAGCATGAAAAGTTTCAAGTGAAATCTAGATCACAGTGGGAAAAAAAAAAAGAAAAAGCTAGTTTATGCAAAATTTAAATAAAACCT
>WAAB01024424.1:103196-121330 GCA_013389865.1 Piaya cayana
TAGAAAAAAATAGGAAAAAAAAAAGGAAAAAGCTAGTTTATGCAATATTTAAATAAAACCTTGATTTGTTTTGTTCATAGAAATTATTGGAGGAGGAGGAGAAAAAAATGTTTTGATTTACAGTTACTAAAATAATGTTTGCAACACTGACTTGCCAACAATATATTTCCTACTTTGCCTCACTAGTATGTTAGAAAATGAGTTTTCTCACTAGTCATGCTTTTCTGAAAGCACCCTATTTAGAAATATAAAAACTTCATGGGGTGCTGGATGATTTATAATCACATATATTTGTTCTGAATTACAACTTTGTGATTGTATTCCAGGACTTTAAGAATCAGTTTGTTAGGATTCACTTCAGAGGTAAGCTGTCGTTCATTAAGCACAGAATGTGTAAATCTGGTAGTTGATTTCAGGTTCAAAGTATTCCATTTTGCAAAGTAAGTAGGGAATGAATAGGTAAATCTTCCAGTAATCCTGAAGGCAAAGTCTGACACATTAATTATATAGCAATTGATGTAAAACTGTTGCAGGTGGCAGCTCTGAAAGAAGCAACATACTGGGTGTAAGTAACATAAAGGAAAAATTAGAGCTGTAAATCCCTCAAAGCAATGCTTATTTTTCATGAGAAGCCTTTTGTAGCATTAAAATTTTATCCTGTATATCCATAGATGTACATTTATATGTTTGGATTTCTAAAATTGGATACATTTGGTAAACCTGAAGTTAAACATTAATGTTGGAAGATAGGAAGAAAAAAATACATGGACATTTCACACAGAATCACAGAATCACAGAATCACCGGGTTGGAAGAGACCCACTGGATCATCGAGTCCAACCACTCCCACAAAACACTAAACCATGTCCCTCAGGACCCTGTCCACCCGTAACTTAAACACCTCCAGGGAAGGCGGATCAACCACCTCCCTGGGCAGCATATTCCAGTGCCTAATGACCCTTTCCNGTTTCTGTAGTTATACCAGTTAAGTATCTCATAAAAAGAGAACATTTGTACTATAATAGTTTATACTTTTATACGTGTGTCAGTGTTCAGTGACCGGAAAAATCTAAAGGATTTTCTCAAGGAAAGTTCTTAAATGTGCATAAGCATTTTTGAAAGAAATAGATAATCAAGACCCAATACAATGCTTCAGACTTTCATAAACCCTATAGAAAATTAAGTTTTGATGATCATTACATAGGAAGGTTGAACACAAAATAGTGGTCCATTCAGAAATCTTGTCCCTTGCATTAAAATTTAGGTCATTTTACCTATCTACATCTACTAGAATTCTAGCCTAGAGATTTATTTCTCATGTTTTCTTTTATGTATGAAAGTTGTCTTGTGCTTTTCAGCTGCTGAAATGAAAGACAAAAATAGATGACTGTTCAAACTTTGGTCTGAAATATTCTCCCGTATGTATAAGTAAGATAAAGTTCAATCTATTTAAAAAATCTGTTGAATGTTTATTGTCTTCTTTTTCTCAAGCAATTTTTATGTCCCTAAATGTTCAAATATCTTTAAAACTATGATGTTTATTACATGCATTATAAGAGAGAGAAAAAAAAGATAATTTAAAATTATCCAAGTACCCCTTGTTCCCTCCAAAGTGTTTCCTTTTCTCCTTCACCATCTGAATTTTAGGATTAAAGGTAAATGAAGGGTCAGAAATAATTCTCTGTGTATAATCTGACCACTTATGTAACCCAAGCTGTGTAAACAAACCAGCAAATCCCAAGTCTTTGGAGAAACGAACACAACAAACACTGCCATAAATATATCCTACATCTGCTTGGCCAACTCAACTATAAAAAACTATTATCTTTCCAGCAAATACCTAAACATAAAAAGGAAAATAAAATTCAGTGTTTTGTGGGTAGTTTGGTTTGTTTACAAAAAGGACAGGATGTGACTCCCCTTGAGATGGCCTGCTGACTCAGGCAGCAGTTAGGTAGGTGTCTCTAGCAAGACAAGCCAATGCTAATGATATAAACCAGCACATTAGTAATAAGCTGGCAGGAAGAGTCAGTTCTCCTCTCTAAACCTAGGAGGCAAGTTAGGAGACATCAATGAGTAGCAGGTGCAGCAGGAGTACAGGGAGGAGATAATTAATTCACTGTTGCCATCTTTGAAAGACAATCTCTGGAAAACAGGCACCAAAGCAAGGCTTTGTCTCACACCAAGAGATTTGGTTCAGAAATAGTACCATGGATCACACAGAAAGTCGTTCCAAACCCTTACAATCTTACTATGAAAATGACTGATCTTTCAAATTTTGCTGTTGAAACAATGCATAGTATACTGTTGTTCATATTAGTGTTGTTCATACTATGTAGTTAATAAATCTCATCCTACTGTTGTTACTGTGTTGCAGAACATCAATTCATTCAACAGATCACTTCAGAAGCCTATACTTATCCTCAGACAAGAAAGTCAAACACTGCTATCACTTTCTTTAACAAAAAGTAGTTGCATTTAAAGACAGGATAGTTTTCTACATAGTTGTGTGCTTGCATAGGAGTCACTCTCTACCTGTGATTGCCAACGTGGAGTTTCAGAAAATACTAAGACATTTAAAATTCCAAATTATCTGCAAGTAGAGATCAATGTTTAATTTAGGTATACGTTATGTGCTTGACAGGTACCACTGGAGACCATTTAATATCAATGGTTTCATAAACAGTCCATTAGGATTAGACTTCATGATGACTCCTGGGAGAAGCATGCATTTATATCCTAACTGTTTACTCATACAGCTTTCTGTCCTGTTGGGAATTGAGAGCTGTAAATTCTCCAGATAACTGTTTGTTGTCGATGAGAACCTAAGATAATTGTGGTAGGATGTTGGCTGTTGTGCTCTCTAACCTGCCCACTGCAGAAGGACCCCACTCTCCCTTTTCAGAATGCTATCAGTTTTGATCATGGGTTGACTGCTTTGATGAAAAAAGAACTGTACTAACCCCCATTTGTCCTTGTTATGACAAGAGACTAGTTCTAAAGTTTGCCTTGTTCTATATGAATAGCATTTACCCCTCACAGAATACCATATGTCCCATACCACAGCCACCTTCTGCCATCTTTATGGATAATTTGCTAGCTCCAGAGTAATAATTTTGCTAATGACAAATTAAAACACATCATCCTCCAAACAATTCTGAGCTGCAGGAAAGTTCATACTGAGATCTAAATTTCAAGCCTGACATTTGTGGCTATTTCTTGAAGGACCTGGCATTTTCTGCATGAAGTGCTCTTTTACAACCTAAGTGATAAATGTTGTATCAGTCAATTAAAGAAAAAAATAAGAGAGATGTTTAATCACAGAAATTACAATCTAATGAAGCTAAACTCATCCAAAGTATGCTAGATGAGAAAAATACTAACTCTTAAAATCTAAATTACATGCTGTGACAGAAACAATCCAGTATAGTATCAGATATATAACTGTGTAAGTAATTATATGTTTTTCAACTAAGCAAGGAATGATGAATAGGAAAAAATCAGGAGAAATCTATTAGCACTTCTTAGAGATTTTGGAAGAAAACAATCAAATGGAGATCAAAATTCATTGACGCTGAAGTCAAAAGGGGCTTGAAATTATCTGTGTCAAAAGAATTACATAATATTTGGTTCCACTTTTACCATTTTCAGTTTGTATTTATTTAGCCTTATTAACTTACCATGTGGTTTAATGGACCTTTTTTAAAGTAGTAATTGTCTCAGATCTGGTACCTATAGGTCAAAATCTCTCTGACTTTCTCATTAGAAGAAGTGGAAGTTTTCTTAGTATTTCACTATGTAACAAGTTCCCCATACCTCAGATAATCTCCATTGGCCTTTCTTGGGCTATTTCTAGTGCTTCAGCACCTTATAATGTGTAGCTGCACAAATGACCATACTGTTGTCTAAGTTACCTTGCAAATAGCTTTATACAATTCGTGTTTCCCTTGGAATTTTTGATCTTCCCTTCACTCATCTACAGCTAAGACTGAGTTGGTTATTCAATTGCTTTGTTATACTATAAGCAACAATCATCTGATTATTCATCCTTATATCTTTCCCAGACAGTTCTGCAACACTGTCTTGTTTTCTCCACTGATATGGCATTCTAGATTTGTACATATAGGATGTACCAAATGATTTCTGCATGTATGTGCCTCAAATGTACCCAGCTTACCAAACAATCTTAACTTCTTCAGAAAAAATGGCCTTGTCTTAGAATCAACATGCCACTGACTTTGTGTAGTCTACAGTTACCAAATTCTTTTTTCCAGATAGCTGATATAAATATGCATATGCATTGAATGATTTTTAATTTTTGTTTTGTTTCTTTAGGATATTAAAATATTTCAAGTCACTTATTCCTCCTTTACGAATAGATTTTGATGTCTGTTATTGAGAACATAGCAGTCTTGTCATAGGCTGAAATAGTGCAGAGACGCTAAACACTGCCAATTCTATTATTTTTATATTAGTATTCAACACAAATGACTCTGTATACTTCAGAGAAGCTGAAAAGAGGAAAAAAATGGTTTATATTTTCCTGCCCATTAAAGAATGAAGACATGAGCAATCTATATGTCCCACAACTAGGAAATCTAAGAGACAAAGATGCCATAGACGGGATGGTGGTTTTTTTATCAGTATTGTACTAATATTCACATGAACTATCCCTCAATAATTAAAATAAAGTAAGTAACCCTTCCTTTTGCCATCACAGAATGAGGAGAGCCGTCAAGAGTCTTCATCTTTGAGATAAAATAATTGTTGATGAAGATCAGTGAAGAAACTTGGATAGGGAGATAAAGATTGATTCAGATCTGTGGGTCAGCTGTTGTGATTATTTTCAGACTAAAGCCATAACAATGTCTCTGTTTTAAAGATCTTATAATCTGCTTTAGAATGCAAGTTTCTAGCCTGGCATGGACTCAGCCTAAGCAATTTAATTGATTTCTGGTTGTCATTTAAAATGCAGTTCTAAGACATAAAGTAGTGATTTCTTTTGTCCTTACAAAGATTTCTAAAGCCAGAAAAGTATCTCTAACCTGTTTATGACATTCTTAGATGTATGAATCTTTGCTGCTTCCCTTTCAGAAAGAGAACTGTAAAAGTTTACTTTCCTTTACTACGCTATGATCAGTTGATATATACAGTTAAAACATAAGCAGGTTAATTATTGATCTGCATGTGAACCTTCCATTACATATGTAGTCCTAAAACTGAGTAATCTCAGTAGGATTTTTTGCCCACATAATCCAATAAATGAGCTACATACCAAGAAAGAGCATAGCAATTCTATTATTAACTTACTTGGAAAAAAAATAAGTGTGAAACTGAATGCATTTGCAGCAGATCATAAAAATTATTTATTTATTTACCAGTGTATCTAATCAACCATGGCTGATTACATGAAAAAGGGATTCTTGACTCATCTAAATAAAGATAAAGGAGAAATGGAAAAGTGAAATACAGAGTCTATATGTTGATCTCTTTCTATGACATCAGGGTTTTGGGTCAGCTTTATAGATAGTACGGCCTTGAAATGTCAAATGCACCTCACTGTCAACAACATGTTCTTCCAGTGGGCTTAGGGGAAGACTTTTAAGAAAGTGTTAAAATCTGGCTATTTCTGTAAATAAGAAAATTATCATTTGATATGTCCTCTTTTTATTTTTATGTTTCAGTGAATATGAAATTTAAAATTACATACTTCAAAGTGGCCAGCAGTTGACTACACCCAAAAATAGGATATGTCCATCCACCTAGATTTGCCAGAATTATATTGTTTTCTTCAATTGTTTTGACTTTATTAAAGCTACTGATACCCCAAATATAATAAGCAGCACTGAGTTTCAGCTGGCATTTGATAAGAAGTTTCTGTACTAAACCAGTGATGTTAAAAAAAAGATTATTCTGTGGTGATGTTTGCCAAATAGATAAGAATTTGCATTTTGCAATGTGACATTTCATAACACTTTCTACTTATTTTGCTAAATGTTGATATATTTCATTTTGTTTATCTCGTCTAAGGTTTGATTTGGTGACTTTGCTTAGCCTGAGATCACTATTCAAACAAATAAATTTAAAAAAATAATACTTTTGCTTCACCTCTTCTTTCACAGAAGTAGCCAGGAGATTTCTTTATCTTTTTCACTGTGCTAATATGCTGTAGTGAACTGGACTAGCTAACACATTAAAATGGCTTCTTTTACTCTTAAAGTTCACAGACAATGCACAAAAAATGCTCCAGGGTGGCACAGTTAGTTTTCTTCCAAAAACTAATCCAGTAAAAAATGCTCACTGACACAAATCTGAAGCATTTTTAATTGGAAAAAAAAAGAATAAAAGAAGGAAGGGAGGGGAAAAATATTACAACTACATCAAATTGTATATAATGGAATATGCAAGCCTAGGAGGTGTTATTGATCATAATATTGCTTACATCAAATTGTTTTCACTCAGCCTGCTTTTAAAAGCAGTTGTGACACTGAGTTCTCATCTGTCTCTGTCAGTTCTCTTAATCTCATTAAGGCATTGCCTGCAAGCTAAGGATAGGCAAAGAATGCTGCACTGCAGTTTGATTCCTTGATGACCATCATCACTAGCTCTTTGATAGGGGGCTCTTACTGAACTGACATACTCTGGTATTGGCAGTGAACTTTCTTGATGGAGGTAAATGGGTCACAGAAAAGATCAAAATACACCGAGTATTGCAAGTCCCAATGATGAATGCTGGTGAAAGAAAAAAATAATGCAATTTGCCATCTTTTACTTCCAACATCTATTGCTTTTAAATATGCTTAAACTCAGAGAGACTTTTTCTGTACTTGGAATAGACAGTTATTTAGGAGTAGAGGGTTCACAATAAGTTAGGCATTTCTTCACAAGTAATAACGACACAGAAAGACACTTCAATTAACGCACACTTGTCAGTCACAATTTCACAGATTTTGGCCTCTTACCCACAAATCTCTTAACAAATGCAGGTTTTCACTCCTGTATAAGCCTTGTGAGGCACATGTTTACGCAATTAAAGCAAAAATGTTGGATGGAAAATGTAACAGTAATTTTTTAACAAAGTATGTGTAGCTTAGCAAGTTAAAGACCGAATATTTCTTTATTACTGACCATCAACTACTTCCAGAATGCAGGCTTATTATTCAGACTAGACTAAACATTTTGCCTGATTATTTATTATCTGACAAATATTAACAAGAAGTAATTGCTTCATTACCTTTTTGTGTAATTTCAATTGAACTTTAAACAAGCAAAGCTCTTTCTGACTCAATAAATATGGAATAGTGTAAATTTATATCAAGCTCTTAATGGATATACTCTTTTTCATTGTAATAACTCATTTGTTTTAAAATCATACGGGAACATTATCTCTACTACTGAATCACTGAGTGATACATGACAACTGTTATAATGACCACAGTAACAATGACTGTAAAGGTATTACCATATCAGAGCCAAAGAGTAGGAAGAAATAGGAAGACTTGGTGTGGAGTCATTATGGTGGAAAAGTATATTTTGTTATTAAACTTGAGACAGCCTATTTCCTGAATTTCCTTCAAAAGAATTATGATCATGATTTCCTCTTATTGTACAGATGTGTTTGAAAATAAAGAGAAGAGATATTTTTTCCTCTTTTCCCTCCTCTATATTACTCATGTATATATATTTTTAAAATACAATACTTGAGTGAAAGTGTTCATGAAAATTAATCCAAGCCCCAAAATTTGGTGGTGTCTATTTGATATCCAATTAGTGGAAAAGACAAGTTACATTTAATTTCAGTCTGTGTTTCTGTATTAGACTAGAGGGCAATAATAACTTATTTTGCTGTGGACCTCATAAAACTGTGCTATATGTGTATTTTTGGTGAATAAATCTTCACACCAGGTTTATTAAACCATAATAAAAAGGGATATTTATGACATCCTATCTAAAATTTTCCTGAATATATGCATTGTGAGCTTTGAGTGTTGGTACTGCTGGAAACATTGTCATGTGAGGAAAACTCTTAATGGCTCAGCAAAGCACTGACATAAAACCCATGTGTCAGCATCTAACCTAATTTCCAGCTATTCTCTTAGTGTAACTATGTCAGTATAGAAACTTGAGAGTTTTAATGATTTCTGCCTTAGTCGTGTTCATCTTCTCATTAGAAGGAAGGACCCTCAAGTTAACACCTGGTTGTATCTCTAAAAGTTCTGCCCCTGGAACGTCTGTGACCATATCACATACAGCATAAATATAATCTGTCTGGATGAACTATGTCACTAAGTAGAAATCATCTCGTGGCCTGCAAATATGGCCTTGAGGGCAGATATAGAGCTGAGCTCAGCATAAAATGTAGCCATATTCCCATCAGTTTAGTCTCTTGCTGTTTACAGCTGACCTCTATTTGGTTTGTCGCACTGAGTGGAGCACCCAAATCAAGAGGCTCTTGCAGTAGCTGTAACTTCTGGTTTTAGTGTGACAGGACAGCAAACCTCACTTGAACGGTAGGTCTTGACTGTGGAACTTGTTTGTTGGTTTTGGTTTTGTTTTGTTTTGTTGGTTTCGGTTTTTCCTTAGCTCAAAGGGATTTGAGCCTCTTTATTTCCAAAATAAACTCTGAAACAAAACACCTCTTTAAATCTGTGAGACAGGGCGGGGCTGAAAGGAATATGATCACTGACAGAAAGACTAAGCATCCTATTATGCCAATTTGATAATTAAGAGTATAGCCTTTGAGCCTTAGACAGACAGAATATTAGTTTTGGAGCCTAAACAGTATTATTAGATTGCTTAACAACATTTTAGTTAAACACAAGAAAAAAATGTTGCTAATCTTAATTTGAATTTTTTTGGTAACAGTGAAGGTAAATGAGATTTTAGAGAGAATGTCAAACAGATCCTAACCCTAGAAACCCTTAGTGGGAAGGAGTTCCACTAGTCTCTGTGATACAATAATTTTAGTAACTTAATTATGCATTATTTGTATTACAACGTCATTAACATGCGCACATCTCTTAATCAGTATTTCTAAATCTGGTGCATTTCTAAGAACTGAACATTTATTTACTGACTAATTCAAATTGTTGCTCTCAGATAATGTGTCTCCACTATATTTCAACAAAGACAAGCAAAGAATAAAGTTATATTTCTACCCTAACAGCAGCATTTAATAAATTCCCTCTGTAATCTTGGTTACATTAGAAACAGACGGAAAAAATATGAGGGAAAAGGCTTAGCGTCTGCATTTCTTTTATCCATCTGCTCATCCCGTAACACTGTTTCTAGTGACTCAGAGTTCAGCACCTACATAGATTCCTTCAAATTACAGCATTTTAAACATTTTCTGCTTTACTGATTACCACAAGCATAAAATCCCTCATCATGAAGACTATTCTGAAAGTAATCAAAGCCCTGTCATTGTCAAGGTTTGTGACTAGAGGACAGAGATGGTGGTATAGAAATATGTAATGCAGCATCTCCCAGTGTAAACAGGAATTAATCTTTGATATATTGAGCATATTAATCATTATCCAAATAGCAATTCCACAGTAATATAGCTGGAAGAGGCCTGAAGAAAGAACCCCATCTACCATTAAAGTGGTTATTGATTGAAGGTTAATGCATGTCTAGGAGATCACTCTACATCCTGATGGTAATCAAATTAGTGCAGAACTGAATGACTGATCAAACTGCTTGGCTAGTTGTCCATTTTACTCAATACAGGATATCAGCATTGATTGTTTAAAGTAATTCACTACCTAAAAAGATTTTAAGCCCCAAAAGCTGCAGCTCTATGTCAACTGGAAATCGTCATGTATTCACACTTATGTACGGGAAGAAAATTGATGTTTTTTACCTTTTTTATGTTCCACTTCTGAAATTCTATAGGGTTTTTTGTACTTTAAAGAAAGTCTCACTCTTATTTTTTGCTTTTGAACAGAATGTTTTTTATACTGTTATATGATAATGTATATTTCTATGTGATATTTATACAAAAAAAGAATGATAAGGTTGGATAAACACTCTTGAAGAATGGGGACATGGAGGTAGCCCAGGGAACAATTTCAAAGGAGGGGAATGTTCAAGTCTTCTGAGTCTGCAGGAAGTGGCCATGGAGAACTTTGGGTGACAGGCAAGCCAAGCAGTGAGCACAAGTACAGGAAGCACAGGCAGGCTGTTAAAATCAGGCAACAAACGTGGAGCCAGGTTCCCAGTGTGACAAACTGAAATTTCTTTTGAAAATGCCAGCAGACTGTGCATAGATAGCTGTAGCCCAAGGTAAAAAAAAAAAAAAAAAAGAAAAAAAAAAGCTGCTGAAATGAAGGTGAAACTGGGAGTGAGGATTTACATTGCTATGGCACAGCGGGAAAGATTTCCCTTTTATTTCTCTTCTGTCCTACTGGTCAGTTGGAGTTTCCCATGCTTTAAAAGTAGAAAGAGAAGAGGAAGATCTATAATATAAGCATATAAATTAAAAGACTATGGCCCCTAAATGCTCAGGGATATTAGGGGAGTTAGCACAGCGTTTTGGATCACATAAATGTAAAGCACAATTAAAGTCTGCATAAAGTATGTTGTGTAAATATCATACCAGTTCAGGAGCTGATGTTGTCAACTGTTCCGGTGGTATTTCCTCTGCTCTGGTATATTCTCAGTAGACTGACGATTCATTTCTCTGTTTATGTACCTTGAGTCTGACCTATATTGCTCAAAGGCCAAAATGAATTGTGGTCCAGTCACCTAGAAACATCACTAGTGAATACTTTGTGTGCTACTGTTAACAGAATGTGAAATGAATTCTTCCAGAGAAAGCAATGCCAGCAAGCAAATGATTCCAAATGAATAGTTTTGTGCTGTCTTTTTGTTGTGTGTCCTGAATTTCAGCTTTTAAGCTATATTATACTAAAACCAGTGGCAACTTAGAGATGCCAACAAACTTTTTTTTTCCTTATATTTTGTGGCAATAACAACTAGTAGGTACAATGTGAATTTCATTTGCTGGGTACGTTTTGATGAGTTTAATTGTTGCATGAAATAATTCATAGAACACTAAACATTAGTCTGTCTGAATAAAGAAGCTATTTCTATTTGCATGATAATGAAACCTTCTCTCAAAAATGATCAGGATAATCAACAAGCTAGTAAGACTTTCTGAATGACCTAGGACTATATGTTGGTTCTCTTTGTAATTTAGATCAAACATTGCTGATAACTGTAGGAAAAAATCCTTAACTGAATGTAATCATTCAAACAAGAGAAGAGAGAAGAAATCAGTTTAAACCAGAAATTAAAGGAAAGGGAGAAAGAAGTTCTGAACGGAATTTACTCCAACCAAGATGATCTAATGCTTCCAGGGCTTCACACTTCTTGACATGGCCTGTATTTTCAGACATTTCCCTTCCCTTTCCATCACTGCCAGTTGCCCCCTCTTCTTCCTCCTACTCACGGTCCTTACGGATCATGCTGCCTGCCCTACTTTTGTGTGATCACACTCAAAGCACAGAAAACAGTTTCTCCAGCAAGTGATTGTTTCATTCTGCAGCTGAACACATATGAAAACAGAAGAAACTTAAAAGAAAGTGGTTATGATGATACACAGGAACTCAAAAAAAAGAACATTCTCTTATAAATAACATTAAAATACAAAGTAAGTTATCCTTATTTAGAGGAATTATTAATGTCTTTACCAATGTGGTGACATTTGATAACATAGGAATGCTTAATAAACAAGTCTTAGCAAAACAGTCTATTAATTTGTAGATTTTTTGGTTTTTTTGTAATTTTAAAGGAAGTGATATGAAGTTATTAGCATAAATTCGCAAGTGTTCTCTTTCCTGGAGAAAATTTCTCACATACGCAGTTTTAAAACTAAATTTCTTGTATTTTATGCATGCAAGCTTCTGCCTGCTACATGTATAGTTTTTGCACAATGATGTTACTCATTTCTTAAGATACTGTAGCATGTTGTATATCAACCTAAGGGTTCCGTCATCACCTTGATGCCTGAGATACAGTTTGCTTGATTGGAATGGTGTGGTTGCTACAGCAGTGTGAATTAAGCAGATTTTAAACAAGAACATATAAAGTTCTTGTATTGGTTTTTGTCTTTATTTTTTCAGCACAGTGATGATATCCTGTGTCAGTTTACGTTCTTCAGCAGGTGCAGTGCATGATAGTCAGTTGAAAAACCATCATTACTTTTCCTTTGGAAATGGTAAAATTATTTCATGGAACAGTCAGTCCATGAAAGACATATAAGAGCATGTCCAGAGGAGAGCTACAAAAAATGATTAGAGGGGTGAAACACCTGTCTTATAAAGAAAGGCTGAGAGAATTGGGGTTGTTCAGCCTGAGCAGAACAAGGCTCCAGGGAGACCTTATTGCAAATTTCAGTACATAAAGGGGGCCTATAAGAAAGATTGGAACAATTTTTTTTTGCAGTGGCTGTTGCAACAGGACAAGGGGTAATGGGTTTAGACTAAAAGAGGGTATATTTAGACTAGGTATAAAGAAGACATTTTTTGCAATGAGGATAGTAAAACACTGGAAGAGTTGCCCAAAGAGGTGGTAGATGCCCCATCACTCACTGGAAACATTTAAGGTCAGACTGGATGGGCCTCTGAGCAACCTGAGTTAGTTGAAGCATCATTGCAGCAGGATTGGGCTAGATTACCTTTGAATGTCCCTTCCAACCCACATCTTTTCAACAGATAAAATTCCTTTCTCTGAGTAACACTTCTCTTTCACATGCCTTCTGCAGAGATAAACCTCTGGGGTAAGGGAATTGTAATTTACAGACATATTATGAATAGAGAACAAACACCGTAGGACTTACGAGTCAACAAAAGAATCTTTGCTGTGTGAATTGTCTTGCCAAATTTGAAATTGAACAAATATTAACCTCTCTTACAATGTGATAAACTGGTCATACTTCAAAGACCGTTTTGAAAGTGATTATTTATTCTGTAGAAAGGTATCTCTGATCCATCACAACCCTTCTGAATCTTCTGTATGATACAAAGGCATTGGTCATAATCTCAGTAGCTGAAACAGTTGTTGCCAAGGGGAAAATTATGAGTAGATAATGAGTCAGTGTATCCACTGCACACATACTGCTGGTACTGTCTTGGGAGAAAATGGCTGTGAGAAGACTGAAAAGGAAATAGACTC
Organism: Piaya cayana; assembly: GCA_013389865.1. NCBI lineage: Eukaryota > Metazoa > Chordata > Aves > Cuculiformes > Coccyzidae > Piaya > Piaya cayana. Next base: position 116,372 of record WAAB01024424.1, read on the forward strand.
AAAATATGATCAATACTGTTTGTGTTCTGGCTTTTCTTAGCTAAATGCCCTGTTGGCAAGACTAAAAACATTACAGAAAAATCCATGTTTATTTATTTATTTATTGCATAAGTGTCATTTGACAGGAAAATAGAATGAGTGAAAAAATAGAAAAAACCCATTTCTTTAAAATATGTTTTGTCTTTTTTCCTCCTTTTTCAGTTTTCATTGTTAGAACATCCTTTACTCATGATTCTCTCTTACTTACATTATCATTTATTTTATTATTGCTATAGTCTTCAGATTTTATTTTGATAAAAAAATATTTTTATTAGTTCACACAAGAAATGCACCAAGACTATGTAATGCACTATTAAAGAATTTTACCTGAGGGAAAGAGGAGATGTTATAATGCATGTTGCATGACAGGGTTGTTTATAAAGAAAATTGGTAGAACATAGAAGGATCTGAGAAATTTTATTTCTCATTGAAGTTAGCTGTGTTTTAGCAGGAGTTTGGACAGATGACTTCTCTTCCAACTCATATTTTTTTCTCTGGAAAGGCCAAAATTATTTTTATGGGGCTCGTATTTATGTATTTATGATGTTTTACACCAGAAAGTAAAGAGGTCCTTTTGCTACATCTCTTTTTCTTTCAATACATATGTTCTGTCCTTAAACAATATTAATGATCTCTTTCCTGTAAGATCCCTACTGAGTACTACCGCATTTTGATCTTAGAATCCTCATGTCAAGATCCTCTTCCCAAATCTGCAAGACTTCTGAAGACACAAGAGAGTAAACATGTCTTAATATGATTCCTGATTTTGCATAAAATAAGAGAATATTTAGACGCCACATTTAACAACCACTGAAGTTTGTGGGAGTCATTCAGCTGTTTTGGAATATGAAGTCAGTGTGTGTCTGCTAGAATTTTACTACATTGTCTACCTCTGTATGAATTCCTTCAGGAGTCTTATGGTCCCTACTGCTTCTGTTTTCCTCAACTGGTTAGACAAGAAAAAGAAACCTGGAAGCCTGTGGAGGGTGTTCAGTTTCTTGAAACAGTGTCTGTTCTTTGGACTGTGTTCCACAAATGAATCCTATTCTCTCTAGATGATTTTATGGCAGTGGGAGGCCTAGTGAAACAGTAAGAAATGTACTGACAAATGAGATTCAAAATTGCCTGTAATTTGGAGGAGGAAAAAGAACATGAACCATATTTTGTTTTGAAAATATTTAAAGAAGACACATTTGGAATGTATGATACAAGCACAAGAGAATAATAGTACTGAATTAATGTGAAAGTCTGGAAATCCACCTGTAAGTGTTAACACTAAACTTGTCCTTGCCTTAGTTAGATTATTCTTTTTTATTACTGTGCTTGGAATTGCTCTCACTGCTCAACATTACTTTGTCTGTACTATATTGTTTTCTGTTAAGAGCCCCACAGAATTAATAGCACAGAGACCTTTACTGAAACTACCTCTTAGAATCTCAAAATGGGAATAACATCTCACAACCCATCATTTACAATTTCTGTCTTGCTGTATTAACTAGAGTCTCAGACATTAATGCACATGGAGGACATGGGTCTCAAATGCCCAAGTGCAGCATAAAGGAAGCAGACATTTGTGTCTTAGAGGCTCACTGGGCCTTTACAGGTATAAACTTCGCTATAAATTGACAAGCAACCTTGTTTGCCTTCAGGCTGTCTGGAATCTATGAGAAGTTTGTAGCGTTTGGGGAGAAAATGTGCTTTAATGGATTTTGATTTGTTTAAAATCCAGCGGTGGTTCTGTGTTCTGAGTGCATACTCTGTCTTGTTATCGTATGCAAGATGAACTTAGCCACTTTTAACAGCAAGTCAGCCCCACTTCTACATTGCTCAATATTGATTGGCTACCAGTGTGTTTTATCTAATAAATTACTATGCAAAACGTTTTCCAAAAGTGACAAAACTTAAAATACTAATGTCTTTTTCTTACATGAATTTCTGCCTTTGCCCTGCTTCTGCACACTCTGAGAGAGGTTTTTGAAGTTGTTAAAGTATAAGCTAAAGATGTTTTAATTAAAATGTTCTAATTGTTTTGTTATAGTGCAGAATATAAGGAATCCCAAGTAATCTCCCATCATTGCTTCTTTTGGAAAATAGGGAAAAAAAAACCTGTAGAAAATAGACTGAGAGACTTGTCTTGTGTGCTCAGATAAATACCATAGTATAATCCTCAAGTAGCCTGCAGTTGTTGACAAGCTTCTTCCTTAGGATTTAGTATTGTTAAGTTGTCATGCAGAAGTGAGTTAACAAGCACCATCCAGACAGAAAAGTGTCTTTTCAATGCTGATGCTTTCAAGCTTCCCCTTTCTTTTTTTTTTTTTTTCCTTTCAGACAACTTTCTGCACTGTTGTACTCTGCCAGAAGCAAATCAGAAGAGATTTCAATTGAAAATAAATCTGATGGCAAATCAGTAAAGAAAAATAAAAGCACTAGAGGATTCAGTAATAGATTTTTCCCATTCAGGTAATTACCACTTGTTCATCAGAACAAATCTTTCCCTGTTTTTATAGGGAGATGCCTCTGTTAGTTGCACAGGGCATTAGAGTTACACTTCTGTTGACTTTCACCTGGGCTCTGGACAAGTCACTTCCTCAGTATTGTAAACTGCAGATATAACTGAATTGAAATTCCTTTTTAGAAATCAGTAAATAGAAATTTCTGCTTAGTTTTTAGTGTTATTAGATTTTAATCTCAAAACTCCTTGAAAAGTGTATCATATTGAGTGCCCTGTATTAAAAAGTCTGGACGTTTTGGGGAAACAGCTACAGCATTTATCTTAATTTTAGTCAAGTGGGTAGACTTTCTTCCCCTGAAAAAATCTAGTTAAATTTGGAAATCAAGTAAGACTGCAATGATGATCAACATTTATAAAATAGACCTGTGCATTACAGATGGAGCACTAACAATGAGACTTTTGAAAATTCTCTTTCATATTACATTTAAGGCACTGGCTTGTAACTTGATTAAGTTGGCTTGGGCTCTACTAGAGACATTCCATACGAATTTTGACAAGTTGTTTGGTTAATCTTTGTGTTGCACCTTTTCTATCTGTAAAATAATGGCAAAGATGATTATTTTTTATGTTTATTTTATGACCTTTGTACTACAGCACACAGTGATTGTAAATAAGATATATGCTTGTGAAGGACATTCTTCTGAACGGTAGTAGTGCAAGTAAAAATAATCATAAGACATTAGAAACTTAGTTTCTGACAGATCATGAGGCAGGGTTGATTGTAAAAGATTTCTTCCTAAAAAAAAAAAAACCAATAATAAAGCAATAAAACATATAATACATTTTACAGGTTTCAGAAAGCTCCTCTTCTTTAGAGAGACTTTTGTGGAAAACTTTGCATATTGTACTTAATCTATACAGCTTATCTGTCTTTAATTGAGATGTAGAAGTGTAGAATATCAGGTTGTTCATAACTGATTTCAAGTATCTGTGCATTTTGCTCTAGGAAAATTTCTTCATAGCCATGAATTCTTGAACAATTTACATGGAAGAACAGGAAATAGTTTTAGAACAACAACAACAAAAAATTTCCCATTGTAAATGCCATGCAAACTACTACTAAAGGAGCTTCACAATGAATTACTCTTGAGTATTTGCTTCTGGCCCCAATGTAATAACAGATCAGTGTAGATGAGCACTATGAATATTCTCTAGGCTGAAATGAAGAATATTAATACAACATTAATCTAAACTACTGTTCCATCCTCAAAGTGCTAGAAAAACCATAATTGTTTACTTTTTGCTGGATTGCTACGAAAGACATACTGAAAACTAACAACGAATTAAAAATATACATTCAGGATTATCTATCTCCACATTAATTCACCGTAATGTGTTTGACTGAATAACAACAAGAAGAGGTTCACTTGTAATAGCTAACAGTGTTTATGCAAATGAACATGTACACTATTTAATATACATCCCATAATGTAAAATGCAGAAGAGGTTTGTGTATTGTTTCTTTTGTATACTTAGTCATCTTTGTACTGTCTTTGAAGGTAGTTGCAAATTTCTTTTTAAATGACTGGCATTCTAATATGTACTAAGAGTTTGACTTCCTATTGCATTAGACAGTTTTACGCTATTGTAAAACTAGTGACACCATTGGTGGTGTTGCCTCTGAGAAAATGGAAGGACTCACTAGTAACTCGGACTTTAGTGGTTTTACTTTGAACTCCGTCCAGCTTGAACTATATGTGGTAGGAATGTGAGGGAAGAGGAGGCCCTCAAAATTCAACAAGGATAGATGTAGTAACAGTCACCTCCCACAATTCACATTCTACTAATGAGATCAATGGCTTTTTCCCAATTCAAATGAGCACAGTCACAATTAGTCCTTATTATCAAGGGAAAATATAAATGATGACTCATAGTTTCATATATTAGAGTGCTTGTTATACAATACCTATTTAATTTCATTTGCATGCTTTATGCATATATTTATTGTACTAAAATCTGATTACCCAATTTCTTCAAAAGTCTTTGAAGGCACTCTGCAGACCATTCCTAAAGTTTGCAAGCATATTGTTTTTGACAGCCGGAAGAGTTTGAGATTTCTGTATTAATTACTCTGTTTATATAGGAATGAGCTTTAGATCATTTGTGTATCCCTATTATATGTATTTTAGTAATTACAAAGTAATTACACCAATTGCTTAAGCTGCATGTGGCATCTAATTTAATTTAATAAGATGCAGCTACATCATTTTTCACATATCATAAAACTAGATGTGTGAGGCAGTGAAGTCATAACAAACTGTTAAAACAGTATAGATAGAGTTCTACAAATATTATTAATTTACTTAATGGTAGCTATTTATACAGTTAAGGAATATCAGTATGTTTGCCTATGTACAAAATGTGCAAAATATATGAATGATTGATACTCCTTCCTTTATTAAAAAGAT
>WAAB01024424.1:121538-138302 GCA_013389865.1 Piaya cayana
CAGCTTTGTTGCTCTTCTCTGGACTCGCTCCAGAGCCTCAACACACTTCTACTAGTGAGAGGCCCAGAACTGAACGCAGGATTCAAGGAGTGGTCTCACCAGTGCTGAGTACAGAGGGAGAATAACCTCCCTGGACCTACTGGTCACACCGTTTCTGATACAAGCCAGGATGCCATTGGCCTTCTTGGCCACCTGGGCACACTGCTGGCTCATGTTCAGTCGGCTGTAAACCAACACTCCCAGGTGTAGGTCAAAGCCTTTACCACGTTTAGTCTGGTAATATTAGCTATAGTCTCTGGTAGTGCATTTTAGTAAGTCAGAAGGGATGGCCATTTATCACACTTGACAAGTAGAGGCTGAATAATAACTTTTCTGTAATGCAGGAGCTTTCCTGACTGCTTAAGTGCCGATGGTTTGAACATTACAGCTCACCAAATTTTAATTGATTTGAGGTTCATTGATTCACTGACCTCTAAGTAAGTGCCAGAACACCCTGTGGTTTTATTTTCTTTTAGTTGTCTCTCCAGATGGACTTACAATCAAGTATTTGATCCTTTAATATCCTGTAGGTACCCGAGAAATGTACATCCTGCTCAAATATGTAAAGCCCTTCTCTGAGTTAAGGACACATGATCTGTACAACCAAGAATACTGGTTTTAGTTGTGTGTGAGTTACATGAAATGTGAATATTGCTTAGCAAGGGAAATACTTCTATAATGACATGTAATTTTCTCAAGGCTTGATTGTATGGCTTAGGATTGTAAGTTTTACAGCTAATCAGTTGCAGAATAAGGATGAGATTTTAGAACTTAGCCCTAATTCAGGAGCTTGTGAAGGGGTCATGGCAACTTACACTATGTTCTTTGGTTCCTGCACCATGTAGTGTTATTTATGGTTATTTTTTTGTACGTTTTCTGATTTTAATGCACACAAATCCCACAAATATTTTATTTTCTTGGTTTATTGGGTTTTGTCTCACTTCAACTTCAAGACATGTGAACATTCCTTCCTTTCTTTTAACTTCATGGAGAAACTAGAATAGAAACTGTTCTATGTTCCATGAGCAAATAGGGAGCATTGTAGTGGCAAATACTTCCTGGTGGTCAGTAATGTGAGGAAAAAGAACATTTTGTTTTAAGTTTTGGAACAATCAATCAAAGATGCTCTGCTTCCTTTAACACCATTAATGAAGGATGAAAGACCATACAGGGTCTTCCTTTTATGCCATCATTTATGATGGCAAAAGACATTTCATGTAAAATTATCTTTTTACATTGAATTAATAAGGGTTTTTCTGGAGGTTTCTAGAACTTATTCCATCCATGAGACACCTCAGAGCCAGTAATAGGCATGTAAGCTATAAATGAGAGGACTATAAACTGTCATTTCTTTCACCTCAACTGTCAGGAGACAGACTTTGTTGTAAAAGAAGCCACATAATGGAAGTATGAACAAATACCTTAAATTTTGCTTTGTATCTGTATAGAAGAGGTGATACTGTTGGAGCTTTAGAGTTTGGTAGAAGAAGCAGATTCACATAGGAATAGATAAGAAGTACATATTATAAGTATATATATTAAGTACATATTATGTACACATTATATTATGGCTTTTCACAGCTACTTTCTGGAGAAGAGTGCAAACTTGTCTTCCTCTCCATATGCATAAAGATCAGCCATTTACACAGAACTCTCTTCAACTGACATGTTAAAAGTGGATAAAATAGTGAGTGCCTTTCATTAAAAAACCCTGGAAATTAGATGTTTATTTATTGCTACGGTGTAGAAACCTTCTTCCAACTGCAGAAAAGCATTGTTTTAGCTATTTCTGTCTGCCCTACAAGTTGCTTACACTGCTTAGTAAGTTAATGCTTGCATTAATGATATTTGTCATGAATCATAGAATCATGGAATAGTTTTGGTTGGAAGGGACCTTAAAGAACATCTAGTTCCAATGCCCCTGCCACGGGCAGGGACAAATTAAAGAAGCCAAACAATACAGCATGTGTATGTGTGCGCATATATATACATATATATATATAAAAGTAATGGAATAAGCAGGTTGTAATTATTTTGCTACTATTCTGCAAGTTAAAATATATGCGTTTCAGTTATAAGAAAATGTTCTTTATGTGGTTAAATAGTAAGCTATGATACAATAAGTTACGATGAAAGTATATTTCTATCCACCACTGGAGAAAGGGCCAGGACAGGCAGTTTCATCATTCCTGCTTCTTTGGCAAGTGGCTTAACTTTGAGTTGAATCTCTGAAATGTGAAGCTGACACTTCAGGTAGGTAAATAGCGTATGTTAAAAAATAGAGTGGGACTCAGTAATATAAACCTGGGTATTTTACAGTTACTCAGTTTCAGAATGAAAAATCCTTCTAGTAACAAATACTTTTTTCTGTATAACATATTAAATCTTAACTCCAATGGGAAGGAGTTTCTAATAAATTCTTTTTTTACTCACTTCTTGCTCCAGATTCTAAAATGTCATGGAGACTAGTTGTACTAGAAGATTATTCTATATCTATGGTTTATGTTATTACACACTGTGTTTTAAGTTTATGTGAGACAGTTATCATGATAACATAAGTCTGGGTTAATAATGGGCTTATGCATGCCTTTTACTATCCTAGCTGTGATTTTATTTCATATATAATGGTAATATATTAATGTGTAAGCATTCTCTTCTGCCTAAAACTTGTATATAAGTATATGTGTGTGCTATACATGTTATATATACATGTGTATGTCAAATACAGATATGTACTATTTATATTTTTCATGTACATATATATGCATAATAATAACAATATCCATTCTTACTTGGAGATGCATTCTTATTCACGATGGGACAAATTGTCAGTTCCTCATGCAGGTAAATTTTACTGAGTGAAGTCTCTCTTACTGAGATTTTACTCTGAAGATTCTCATAAATATTTAGACAAATATTACTGTACTTTCTTAAGGTTCTTTAAAAAAATCTAAAAGTCAGTGACCAAATGATAGAATGAGAAAAAAATTAAGGTTGCTGCCTAAGTGTAATTCTTTTTTATATCTTTGAAAATATTTTCTTCAGTTCTTGAGAAAACAGATTGTCTAGGTTCATTTCATATGCTAGAAGTTCATAAGAGGAATCATTAACACTTTATTTTGAGAAAGATGATGACACCAAATTCAAATTTTCCAGCAGAGATGCTATCCTGTGATATTATTGAAGCTGATTTAATGAGCTCCAACACTATTTTTCATGCCAAGAGTTCAGATTCTGTTTCATCTGTGAGAGCTGGTAATGTGTGTTACAAATGAAGCACTGTAAATAAATTTCATACCTCAGGATTTCTTTTGGTGATAATAATATCAAATATTGCCCTAAGAGGAATACCAGGTCATGTCTTAGCAGCTGAGATGAAAGGTTCCCTTTGCATGGCCTTTCAAAAGCTGGTAGATTTCTTATAGATTTTTATACACCTATATTCTATAAACCAAACTCTTAAGATGTATGGAAAAAAACAAGACAGAATTTAGTCTACTGCCTTAAAACAAAATTGTAAGACTAAGATTTTCTTTTCTTCCAAACTGCAACTAATCCAAAAAAATTGCACTTAACCCTTAGGGAATTTAGGAAAATAAAAAGTTATTCACTAAAACTAAAAGGCATTACAGCCTCTCAGAAATAAAATTTGGCAGTTTTATGTGTGATGATAACTCTTAGAACTTCTTTGTTTATAACTAAATCCTATTCCTTTGGTGAACCATGCATCGTGTAGTATTTAAAATGAAGCAGTGAGGTCTCCTCTCACCAGACTGTGTCTCAGGAAGTATACATACATTCTTATATGCACTTCCTGCTCTTCTCTTTATGTACCTTACCAGGATGAGATCCTTACTGCACAACCTTTTGATTAACTACTTAATTCTGAACCCCTTTTGAGGATGTCTTTATTCATTTGCAGATTTCAAATACAGAACCCGAGTCCTTCTTCTGCACTATTCCTCCTTCAGTGTGTCTTTTTGGGGTCAGGCTGTTCTTTTCCATGACACTGCAAATGGATTTTTCACAGAAAAACTGCTTTATCTCTGTATTTTTATTAAAGATAAGAAAACAGTGCAAAAAGGGTGTGATTTTTGCATGATGGTTTTAGCTGTCTTGAGATCTTGCTGAATTGTTTAGATACTGTTCATTTAGCTGGGAAACTTTTCAGGCCCCTGTTTGTAAATGAGATGTTTCTACAGAACCATACATGAGGTGGTAACAGTTGAGCTGCTTATTTAGTAACCTCCACATACTTGATAATTCAGGCAGAAACCCCTTGTGTTTGACGGACTTGAACACAGTCAAAATGATATTATAAAAAAAAGTCCCCTCTTGGAGCCAGATTTATCCTGTGTTGTTTGGTGGTGAAAAGTGGAAGAGCTCAGGGAGGCTGACAAAATTCCCCTCAGAACTCTTTTGTTTGTATCTAAGCCTAATTAATTGTACAAATAAAAAAATTCTTGTGTATCTAGCAACAGAGAAATTAAGTTATGCCACTCTTTGGCCAGAGACCCTTTCCCAGCTTTTCCATCCAAAAGGCTACTTGGACTTCACAAGAGAAGAATTCTAGTGATGCTACAGAAGCACTTCAGAAGACAATTGGCTATCACTTTTCTGACATGATTTTTTTTTTATTTAAATATGAAAATGTGTCTGTGAAATATGGTGCTGCTATGGGCCTGAGACATCTGTGCAGGAAGTAGTGGAAGAGATGAATTTACTAGCTGTAAAGTATATCTCAGACTATTAAGGTTCCCAGATTCAGTTGCTACTCCCTCCATGTTAACTGAGTAGTGTAAAAAAGCCAATTTATGAGCAAACTGATCCTTTGATTACTCTTAAATACAAGTCCTCCATGACACACACATATTTTCTGTTGATTCCACTCTGAGCTTGGTGTTAGAATTGATCTTACATTTTGTCACTGACATGCAATGAGCCTTGTCTTGGCTTTGACCAGGATAGAGTTAATTTTCCACATAGCAGCTGGTATAGTGCTGTGTTTTGGATTTCGTAAGAGAATAATGTTGACAACACAGTGATGTTTTAGTTTTTACTGGGCTGTGCTTACAGTAAGTCAGAGATTTTGAGCTTTTCGTACTGCTCTATCAGTGAGGAGGCTGGGGGTGCACAAGAAGGTGGGAGGTATTGTGAATGATTATTTTTAGATAAAACTATTTAGATAAAAGTGCGACTTAACAGAATTAGATGGTAAGGTCTCTCTATCACTTACTTCAGGGAGGAAACATAAAGAGGGAAAATGAGGTTATAGTTTATTTGGAATGGTTTACACAGGGACTGGGAATGCAAAAACGTAAAGGAGACCCTCTCATCAAGTCACAAGTTTCAGGATGGACCACCTTCTTTCCTAAATTCCTTCTCAGAACAAAGTCTAGGTGTGACTGGATTTAATCATAACTCTGGGTTTGGGCAGCAGTTTATAGCTAAAGGATTAACAGTGAAGGATTATATGTGTTTACAGCGAAAGAATTATATGTGCACATCTGATTCTCTAAACCATTTAGCTGAGATTTTGAAGTTTCATTGTGCTTCTCCACTTCAGCCACATTTCATCCAAGCATCCTGCTGACTCTGCTAGGGTTCTGTTACTCTGAAGTCTAATCTGAGGTTTCACAAAAGCAGACTCTCAGGCACTGGATTTCATAAAATAAATAATTTAAAGAGCAATACAACAGCATGGTCAACTCCAGAAAGAGGGCTGACATTAAAACTAAGAAATCCCTGGGCAATTATAACTTCACAAACTATTTACCCACTCTTCATGCATTGGTTTGGTCCGGTAGTAATATTTGGTTACTGGGGTCTTTTCATTTCTAATCTCTCATTTTATTCCATGGCTATATTTCAGACAGGTTGTTACATTGTCTAGTTGCAGCTGTTGTTGATGGTCTGCATCCTTGAAGCTTCTGTACCTTCTGTTTTTCATTAGCTCTGGAAGCCATGTATTGACTAAAGAGGTTGTACACATTGGAAAAGATTTAAGTGGAAAATCACAGCTTGTGGACTATTTCTTCAGCAAGTCTGGCTACTCATGCTAAGAAAACAGCATACTAAACCATACAGTATTATAAAACTAAGTGATTTATTTTATTTTTAAACTTACTTATTTATGCTAAACAACTAATCCCTGCTAAAGAGGAGAGTTCCCTGTCATGCAATCCAGCTGCTGTCCAGGAAGGATTCAAATGGGGCTCACTAGCAACCTGTTGTTGGCAAAAGAACTCATTGCTTTGAGGGGTACCCTTGAAAGGATTCCCAGTGTAAGACAAGCTCATCCCCCTGCAGCTATGCTGCCTAGCAGAGAGAGCTCAAAGAAGGTTCATTTATGCTGTTGTATTTATGGGATAGTGTTAACTCATAGTGAAATTGCACACAGTAGGAGAGGTATGCACAAGGCTCCTTATACCCACAACTTATTGGTGCTCACTGCATTTTTTTTGCTCACAGTGGGTTTTCTAGAGTAGTTCTTGGCCCAGCCATGGCTCTGGCCTTTTCCTCCTCTGGAGCCTGAACCAAACTGCTGCTTGTTTGGTTAAGTGTAGGAAGGGAATTGAGTGCATCCATCACAGATAGTACACAGCCAGGGGAGCTCACCCAAACTGGCCAAAGAGATATTCCATACCATCTGACATCATGCTGAACAATAAAACTGGGGGCGGGACCTGGCCAGGGAGCTGTGACTGCTGGGATGGGATGGGATGGACATTGGTCAGTGAGTGGTGAGCATTTGCCTTGTGCAACATTTGGTTTGTATACTTTTTAATCATCATAATTATTTTTACTATCCCTTGCTTTTCTGTCGTATTAACCTATCTTCATCTCAACCCACAAGCTTTACCTTTCTTTCTGATTCTCTCTCCAATTACACTGAGGGAGGAAATGAGTGAATAGCTGTGTGGAGTTTAGCTGCCTGCCTGGTTAAACTACAGCAAGCCCCTGCGAAGTGTTAAAAGTGATAATTTTAAGGTTTTAATTAGCTAGTGAGGTTTTATAGACTGTTCTTGAAAAATTAGTGACAAATAGTCCAATCTAATGTCTCTGAATTCAATAATTTCTTCTCTGAAGTGCCTGTCAAAGCAGATGAAGGTTTACACAGATGGGGGAGTTTCCTGAAGTTACCTTGTGCTAGATGTAACCCTCTGCTAAGAAAATAACGTGCTTGTTTAGCTAATTTCACTCAAATAGGCTTCTTTGCTGTCCTCCATTTTAAAGTAGAATGACCAGCTACTCTAAACTACACACAGAGCCATTCCTACTTCCCAATTTTATAAATAATACTTAAAGTGTTAGGATTTAAAATACTTAGTAAATTTGGAACTAACACAGACAAAATAAAAAAGCAGTAGCAAGAAGCAAAGGTATAGTAAATAAAGAGATTAAAAAAAAAATCAAGAAGTGACTAAAAAAAGTTTTGTTTAGTTGAAAGTCTGGAAAGTGTGAAAATATTAGTTTCAGAAGAATAGAAGTAGACCCCAGATCTGGGATGAGACAGTTCCACTGAAAATAGTCCTACTAGGCAGCAGTCTCACTCATTCTATCTTTAGCTGAATATAACATTGAATGTCAGCCTCTCCAGCTGAGATGACAGCTTGACTTTGGGTGCATAGACACCTTTATATTTCTACCACAATCTTTTTCTCACTGTTAGACTACACTCTCAGGGAGAAATTTTTGAAAAGTAAGGGACAAATCATAGGGATTCTTCACTATAGAGGTTAGGTTTGTTTTTATACTCTCAAGAAAATGCTAGGAATATGGAAATGCTTGCAAAAATAATTACTGGTTGGTAGAAAAGAAGCACTTCTCATTTCTTTGTGTGAGCTACCTTTTCTCTTCTGAGGTGCTCTGTGTTTCAGAAAAATATACTAATGGAGTGCAGGGCAAGGTTAGACATGGGCATTAAGAGCCACTGTTTTCATAGGTTAGCATATCAGAAGAGCTAGAATTAAGTCTACACAGGAAGAATTGTATAACTTTGCTGCCTTCTTTCCCCTTTACCTAAGCTAATCACACAGTCTTTACTATTTTGATCTTTTTATAAGAATCACTACAGGCAGTAAAATCTTGGGCATTATCTTGTGTCAATTTGACAATTTTCACCTGTAGATGTACATTAAAAGTTGAACTATCACTGCTGTGGAAAATCTTTATTAATTGGCAGTAGTTTCAAGAAAATATAAAGTTGGTTCTCTGGTAAGTACCAGATATTTATGTTGAATAATCTGGGGTGTTTACTGTGCTGGGGTTTTTTTGAGGGTTTTTTTGGTTTTGGTGTTTTTTATACATTTGTATTACTATTGCTATTTATATCACTATTATTTTTTTTACCATTTTCTTTTTCATAAGCTTATTTTTATGGAAGAAGAGCTGCTAGCATTCGAAAAAGTAGCAAGGAAATAATTACAAGAAATGCAGTTTCTTGTAGATAATTTCTGTTTTGTTATGTTGTCATTGTTTATCTAGAAAGACTAGAAGAACTAATATTATTCTACATTAAATGTAATGAAGCTGATAAGTGTACAACATTTAATATGGCACTTGGTCTTTTAGGAAAAGCAGTTATAAAGTAGAAGGTATGTGTAGTGCAGGATCATTCCAGAATTAGACCAGGAGAATGGAAATCAGTGTTTCTATGCTATAATCCTTGTCTTTTTAGGAGATATTGGACAAATCACTTAAACTTGCTTAATTCTTCAAGTTAACAAACCTTGTTAATATATGTCATAAAAAAATACTTTGTAGTTTACTGACTATTGAGAGACCTATATAATTATTTGAGATCTTATGATGGAAGTCTTCTCTGTCCCTCAATTTCAGGTAAAGCCTCATTATTTTTGTGCTTTTTTTTCACATGCCTTGAAGAACTTCAGTTTTCATGAAAACTTGCCCTTCTATGAATATTACTTTTTTATAAATTTTGCACGTGTTCCTGACTCAACAAGTATGCTTTGGTCAAATGATTGGTTGCAAGAAACAGTACTTGTTCCCTATACCTCTGTCTTCCATACTATGTAACACTAAGGTTGCACTGTTCACTATTTTGTGTACTGTTGGATGGGTCAGTCAGCCTTGTGTGGATTAGACATGTAGGATGGCATGCATAATTTTGGAGGGCAAACCAGCTTCCAGTTAACAAAGCTATTAAACACATGAAAGATGGCCTGAAAATAGATGTTCTTATTGGAAGACAGTGGGAAAACCATATGCATCTATCAGTATGTTTCTTTTGTCTGAGCTATAGTGCATGATGTGCTCTTTGACCTGTTCTTTTAGTTCATTTGGGTGTAATAGTCATTTTCTCTTTACTGAATTCAACAATGGTAATCTGCAAAGGGCAGGAATATATACATCCCATTCCTAGTTCTGGATTCAGAAAATGAAAATGGATACAGGCTTTAGGGCTTCTGACAAGGAAGGAAATTTGCATTATCCTTACTAGTAATTAGGTAGAAGTCTGCTCTTACTTTGACTGTCAAGATAAAGTGGAATTTGAAAAATGAGAGTAGCTCTGAAAACGTCTGTCTGCATGACACAGCCTACTGGAGGAAGGGTGGATAATCAGATTGCATCACAAAATTCATGTTCGTGTTGGATATATTCAAGAGAATGTAGAAAACTTCTACTGTATCTGAGACTTTGGAGGGGAAAATCTAAGCATTTAAAAATTTGATAGTAGTTAAAATCTTGAAGTCTTTATTTAGTGGTTTTGGCTTACTCACGACTTACTTGGAATTTTTCCCAAATGAAAACTAGAGGAAAGAATGTCATCTGATATAAACTGGTATAGCTCCACTGAAGTCAGACAGATTTGGTGTTTGAAGCAGTTTAGGAGATGATTGATGCTTTCAGAATGGAGGCTGGTCCTTATTCTTACCATTTTTCTATTTTAATTTTTTAAAAATTTATATTTTTTAATCTTCACAGCATTTCCAAGCATTAAATAAAGTTTACTCCTTTAAGTATTTTGGAGTGTATTGGTTAGAAGTATACAGATATATCACCCTGTGTATTGGAACTGGAATGCCAAACTCATTTTTTACCTGAAGTACTTTGTGGTCAAAAGAGAGAGAGGACTGCAATTTTCTGTGCAGATGGCAGAGGTACTGTATAGAGGAGTCTAGTGCATCTATTAATCTCATCCAGAGAAGCAAACGGTGAAGAGGTTCAATTCTGTGACAGCCTAACCATTAACAGTATCCCAGACTTGATTTTATTTCTTCACTTTTTGGGGCTGAAAATACTGTGAGTGAGATTTATTATGTCATTGTCGTTTCTGCCTTTCCTCTGTCTCATCTGTATTCTTTACAGAGCCTATAAACATGGGCTGTCAGCAAGCTAAACCTGTCAGATTTCCACTTCCCCCCTCCTCCGTCTGCTGCTTATGCTGACTGAGAAACAGCCCTGCACACTGCAGCCTCACTATGATTCTCATCATCACATCTCATTCATCACTGTGACTCCAAACTCAGCTGAACGCATTAGAAAAAAGGTTAGGGATATGAAAGGAAAAACAAAATAAACAACTACCCAGCGGAAGTGGTTGAGCTACGGGAGACGTGGGAGGTAAGATCGGAGCCAATTTCCCTGCCAGCAGCTGTACTGGGCATAAAGTACTTGCTATACAAGTTCTAAGTGTTTTGAGCTGGAGGGTTGTGTAGGATTTTCCTGCAGCTCCTGGTTTATTTCCCAGCTCAGAAGTGTAGTGAACAGATAGAAAACCTTAGTTAAAGACAGAAAGGCTATAAAACTTTTTATAACTGGAGTAAAGATGACGGATTGGTTGCTGAGTGACTAGAGACCTGATAGCATGCAACATTTGGACTCGAGAGTTCAATAAACATCCTCACAGTAATGAAAGAACAAGTCCTTTGTTGACTTTATGAGCCAAACTTTAAGAAGCTTTTGATTGGGGATGGGGAAAATTTTGTAGGGAGGAAAAATAAATTATTTTAAATGAAGCAGTAATATTCCTTCAAGTGGGATCTGCTTCATCCTATGCACTACACTGTCAGTGCAGTGAGGTAGAATTTATTTGGAAAATTATTCTGACTTATTGATATCCCTTCTCCATTCTTCTTGCTGGTGTTTTAGCCATTTATCATTGAGCAGATTTGTTGTCTTGATCAGGAAGTATGTCTTTTTGCCTTGATGCCATTTTTTTCAAGCTTTTTGACACTTTTCATTATAAATAGGAAACAGCTGTTAACTCTTCCCTTATTTGCATTTTGAAAATCTATATTTCAAATATTGATTCAATTTCATGCCACTAATTTCTTTCTCTCAGTAAATAAGGGAAATAAGAGAAATTGTTGAGCCAAAAATAGGAAACTTGCAAAACTGTGTTCAGAAGAGTTTGTATTAAAGAAATTATTTTGTGCAACCACAATTTTTTTTTTCTCACAAATGGTAGTCAGCTTATAAGAATTTTATTGTGTATTTTTATTTATATATCCAATAATTTGTTATGAATTTGATATGACCTATAATTACAACACATTGCCCAGTAAGCATGATAACTTCAGTCAAAGAGTCGAGAATATAAACATATTTGTCAACTATTAATCTTACAAAAAATAATTCTAACTGTGCTTTTTATGAGAACAGATTGTTTTCTAACCTTTTTAATATGCTTCTTTCCAGTTCATGCTAAAAGCTTGTTTTCATGCTTTAGGTGTTATTTAAGCTAAATAGGGAATATAAGTAAACTGATTATCTGACAGTTTTCCTTAAACAACAAAAAGTGTAAGACCTCTAGTGCAATGCTCTGGCAAATGATGAAACCACAAATATCCAGTGATTTAGGAGGGAAAAGCCACTTCCATGGAGAATGGTTTCCATGATGTTATTAAGTGGAATATTTTAGATACAACCTCTGAATCTGATAATCCTTGCCACTGGCTGTTGAAAGGTGAGAAGGAATACTACCTTATATTTTTGATCTATTTCTTATTCTTTTCCAAGCATTTGTTATCTGGCTGAAGCTGAAGACATAATACAGGAGTTTTTGGTCAAAAGGACTGTAGCACATATTACAACTGTGGGAAGAATCTAGTAGAATTGGGGATAACTTTATAACTCGGAAAAGAAACTTTTGCATGTAAAAAATAAAACAGAGGACTGCTATTTCCCTCTACTTTTCTGCAAGTGTTCAAATTTTCCTTGCTAAATGTCACTGTTCTTGGTGCCATTGGGAAGCTCTTTTCTCTATGTTCATCATATCCCATGGAATGATAGTGTGGAAACTCATCACTTTTGAATATACTGAATATTCTAGCTTTTGGATTTAGGGGCAGTTAAGACCCCTGAACTAGGCAAGTGTGCTAACACATTATATGCATATGAATATAACAGCTGAAATAGGAAAAAAAGCTGAGCACATGGAGTTAGGATATTCAGACAAAAGACCATTCAAAGTTGAGTTGAAAATAGATGAATTCTAAATTAATAAGAACTGTGGGGAGTAAGCTAAATTGTGGGGAATAAGAACCAGCAAAGAAAACATATTAGAAAGGAGAAGAACACTTATGTTCCTGTCTTACTGTTCTCTATAAAGTATAAACGCAGCATTGTAATACAGCAAAGCTCAGTACTGGCATGACTCACACAATCACAGAATGGTTTTGGTTGGAAAAGACCTTTAATATTATCGAGTCCAACCATCAACCCAGCCCTACTAAGCTTGCCACTAGATCATGTTCCCAAGTACAAAATCTGCTTCTCTTTCAAACACCTTCAGGGATAGTGACAGAGACACCTCTCTGGATAGCCTCTTCCAAGGCTTGAAAACACTTTCAATAAAGAAATTCCTCCTGAAATTCAACATAAACCTACCCTGGTGCATCTTGAAGCCAAGATCTTGTCCTGTCACTATCTACCAGGGAGAAGAAACAAATCCCCACCACACTACAAACTCCTTTTAGGTAGCTGTAGGGAACAATAAGGTCTCCTCTCACTCTCCTTTTCTCCAGACTTAACAACACCAGCTCCCTCAGCTACTCCTCATAAGGTTTGTGCTTTAAAACCTTCACTGTTTTTGTTGCCTTTCTCTGGACATGCTGCAGCATTTCAATGTCCTTCTTGCAGTGAGGAGCCCAAAACTGAACACAGTATTCAAGGTGTGTAGGGAGGGATCAATTCCTTAGTCTTACTGCCCACACCATTGCTGACATAGACCAGAATGCTGTTGGCCTTCTTGGCCACCAGGNGTTCATGCTAAAAGCTTGTTTTCATGCTTTAGGTGTTATTTAAGCTAAATAGGGAATATAAGTAAACTGATTATCTGACAGTTTTCCTTAAACAACAAAAAGTGTAAGACCTCTAGTGCAATGCTCTGGCAAATGATGAAACCACAAATATCCAGTGATTTAGGAGGGAAAAGCCACTTCCATGGAGAATGGTTTCCATGATGTTATTAAGTGGAATATTTTAGATACAACCTCTGAATCTGATAATCCTTGCCACTGGCTGTTGAAAGGTGAGAAGGAATACTACCTTATATTTTTGATCTATTTCTTATTCTTTTCCAAGCATTTGTTATCTGGCTGAAGCTGAAGACATAATACAGGAGTTTTTGGTCAAAAGGACTGTAGCACATATTACAACTGTGGGAAGAATCTAGTAGAATTGGGGATAACTTTATAACTCGGAAAAGAAACTTTTGCATGTAAAAAATAAAACAGAGGACTGCTATTTCCCTCTACTTTTCTGCAAGTGTTCGAATTTTCCTTGCTAAATATCACTGTTCTTGGTGCCATTGGGAAGCTCTTTTCTCTATGTTCATCATATCCCATGGAATGATAGTGTGGAAACTCATCACTTTTGAATATACTGAATATTCTAGCTTTTGGATTTAGGGGCAGTTAAGACCCCTGAACTAGGCAAGTGTGCTAACACATTATATGCATATGAATATAACAGCTGAAATAGGAAAAAAAGCTGAGCACATGGAGTTAGGATATTCAGACAAAAGACCATTCAAAGTTGAGTTGAAAATAGATGAATTCTAAATTAATAAGAACTGTGGGGAGTAAGCTAAATTGTGGGGAATAAGAACCAGCAAAGAAAACATATTAGAAAAGAGAAGAACACTTATGTTCCTGTCTTACTGTTCTCTATAAAGTATAAACGCAGCATTGTAATACAGCAAAGCTCAGTACTGGCATGACTCACACAATCACAGAATGGTTTTGGTTGGAAAAGACCTTTAATATTATCGAGTCCAACCATCAACCCAGCCCTACTAAGCTTGCCACTAGATCATGTTCCCAAGTACAAAATCTGCTTCTCTTTCAAACACCTTCAGGGATAGTGACAGAGACACCTCTCTGGATAGCCTCTTCCAAGGCTTGAAAACACTTTCAATAAAGAAATTCCTCCTGAAATTCAACATAAACCTACCCTGGTGCATCTTGAAGCCAAGATCTTGTCCTGTCACTATCTACCAGGGAGAAGAAACAAATCCCCACCACACTACAAACTCCTTTTAGGTAGCTGTAGGGAACAATAAGGTCTCCTCTCACTCTCCTTTTCTCCAGACTTAACAACACCAGCTCCCTCAGCTACTCCTCATAAGGTTTGTGCTTTAAAACCTTCACTGTTTTTGTTGCCTTTCTCTGGACATGCTGCAGCATTTCAATGTCCTTCTTGCAGTGAGGAGCCCAAAACTGAACACAGTATTCAAGGTGTGTAGGGAGGGATCAATTCCTTAGTCTTACTGCCCACACCATTGCTGACATAGACCAGAATGCTGTTGGCCTTCTTGGCCACCAGGGCACGCTGCTGGCTCGTGTTCAGCCAATTATCAACCAACACTCCCAGCTGCTTTCTCTCCAGGAAGCTTTCCAGCCACTCCTCTCTCAGCCTGTAGCGTTGCATGAGGTTGATGTGACCAAAGTGCAGGACCTGGCTCTTGGCCTTGTTGAAACTCATGCAATTGGCTTTGGCCCATTGATTCAACCTGTCCAGGTCTCTCTGTAGAACCTGTCTACCCTCAGGCAGATCAGTACTTCCACCCAAGTTAGTATCATCTTCAGACTTACTGAGTGTGCTCTTGATTTGCTTGTCCAGGTCATAAATAAAGAAATTAAACAGAACTGATCCCAGTACTGAGCCCTGGGGAACATCACTTGTGACTGGCTGCCAACTGAATTTAAGTCCATTCACCACAACCCTTTGTGCCCAGCTGTCCAGCCAGTGTTTTACCCAGCGAAATGCCAGTTCAAGTCATAAATCACCAGCTTCTTTAGGAGAATGCTGTGAGAGACGATGTCAAAGCTCTTACTGAAGTCCAGGCAGACAATGTCCACAAACTTTCTCTCGTCCTCTAGGCAGGTCACCTAGTCATAGAAGGAGATCATGTGAAATGACTCATACTCCAAAATAAGGAAACAAGCCATAATAGAAATTTCAAACTTGTAAAGAAAGGGGTTTGAGAGACACGTTGTAGTATATCTATAAAAGAGGTTATAACTGTAAACCAATTAGGAAATAAATGTGAGTGGTTCTTCAAGAAGTACATCGAACTATAGCAATAGCAGCAGCAGTGGCAGTATGAAAATGATCCTGCTACAGGAGGAAAACACAACTGAGGGTAAGATCAGAAAAATAAAGTAGAGTTTTGTAAGGAAATATGAATATTTAAGAAAATGCAGGGGTAAGAAATAGAAAACTTTTTAAAAGTTTAACTCTTAAAATAATAAGAAGACAGTGTTGCTATTTACCACATTGCTGTGAATATGAAATAGATTGGGTGGAGGATGAAAGGAAGAAGAAGAAAAGTCCAAATCCAATGTTTTCCTCTTTATTGATAGACTAGTAAGAAGCAAACTCCTAGCCAGTTTATCTGCTGGCATCAAATGAGATTGCTTCAGTTATCTTGATCAATACCAGATGAAAATGGGGTACAAAGGAGAGATTACTTTGCACTGAGATATCAAATATTCTTTTATGTTTCTCTACCAAAGTAAACTAATATATTGAACTTGGGATGCTGAATCTGATAAATACCTCAAATTTAAAGTAATGGAAAATTAAATTGATGTCTCTCTTTTCCTTCCTGAATATATAGTAGAGTTTGTCCACATAGCCACTGGCTGTTTGCTAGTAAATGTTGTTTAGAGGGCTAAATTGAGCTACAAAAATGTTGTATTTAAATGAAATATGAAAGGCATCCATTTTAAAATTACACAACTGAGCACAGGTAGGCAATTCAGAAGGTGACCTCTTACAAAGGAAGGGAAGAGGGGAAGGGTGNGTTTGCTAGTAAATGTTGTTTAGAGGGCTAAATTGAGCTACAAAAATGTTGTATTTAAATCAAATATGAAAGGCATCCATTTTAAAATTACACAACTGAGCACAGGTAGGCAATTCAGAAGGTGACCTCTTACAAAGGAAGGGAAGAGGGGAAGGGCGGGTTGAATCCCTCTCTTTTGGTATTTAGGACACTTGATCCATGCAGGATAACTGCTTTAGCACACGGGAGCGAGAAGACAAGCGATATGGACTGTTCACCAGGCTCCTCTGACAGATCTGCTGCGGAGCCAGTGGCTTCACTGAGAGATGAGCCACTTGAGGTTTCCTCCCTGGGAATTGAGTTTAAAAGTGATTCAAGAAATTTCCACTGTGCTAGAAATTAGAAACATCCGCCGAAGTTGTAGGCAGCTGTGGTACCAAGTTTAGTAACAGCATTCGCAGCTGATCAGC
>WAAB01024424.1:139360-159907 GCA_013389865.1 Piaya cayana
TTGAAATACAAGCTACTTACTACATTATACATTATAGGTACTGTAGTTGATATGTTCATGGTATTCTATTGCCTATTACAATAATGGGATATAATGAGAACTCTTTTTTAATGCACTAGGTGTACGGTGTGTAATATTCAGGATTTCACAGGAAATCACTTGAATCTAGTCAACAATGAGACATGCTTGCTAATAACAGGAGATACTTGGCACCCTGGCGTGTAACTTAACAACAGTCCTATACCACATGGGAAACCTTCTATCACATACAGTGGAGAAAACATACAATTAAGGTAAACTGTTTGGTCCCCCAAAGACAACATCCCACCTATCATATATCTTGGCTTGAAGTTTTAGCAGCAAATACAGTTAAAATAGCATGGGCATCATCTTTGGAGGTAGGTGCTGTCTTTCCCTTTCCCTTTGTAATGGGTTTAAATGTACAGATGTTGGTACCTGTATGTTCAGGAATGGACAAAATATTCTTGTTAGCTATCTGTTCAAATATATCTAAATCTGAATATTAACTCTCCATCTCCTCCCGTTGTATTTTGTAGGTGAGATGAGGAAGAGAAAGGTCTAATTCAGTACAGTCAAACACTGACAGTTCTTACAAGAAAGACTGTACTTCAATTTAAGCTAATCTGTCATATCCAACATAATACAGCTCTTGTTTTAATTGGGAAGAACAGGAATCTATTTGTGATGTACCATGTTGATATGGTCCTCATTAATGAGTCGAATTCCAAGAATCATTACACTTCCTAACTATTACCATCTCTAATGCATGTGTAGTGACAAAATGACTGGGTCTTCATGTACCATTTTCCTGATTAGTAAATTATTTGTCAAGTAGCTACCCTTATTCCTTCAAGGTTTAGCAGTTATCTGTGACGGAAGGACTGCAAAATGCAACAATTTTGACACCTCAGCTTATTTAAAATACTTTTTTTCAACCTGTCAGTTTAAGAACTGCAATTATTTTCTAAGCATTGCTTTCATATTACTGAGCAGTACTTCTCTCTTTTTCTTTTGTGGTATGGTTGCAACCTTATATTAGCACAGAAAAAATACAGGGAGTAATACTAAAAATAAAAGTGAAAAAAACCCATTTATAATATCTTTCCTACCTGTTAAAAATTACTGTATTTCAATGCATTTCCATTTTAGCAATATGTTTTACTATACATTAGATCGACTTTCATTTTAATTGGCCTATAGAATACTATTAATTTAAATACTTACATTTTTCCCCTTTGTTTTTTCAAATCTGTGTCAGAAATTTTTCATTTCCTACAAAACCATTGTAATGAATGTTTCTTCACTGGAGAATTTTTTTCAATTATTTTCCTTAACTTAATTTTGTTTTCTGGTTAACATCCTTTAAAACTATTTACACTTGGTCTCTGTATCTCCCCCTCTTTAGACCAAGACAAATCCAGATGAAAGCATTAGCTGTAGCAGTTTTACTCACTATCAATGTTCAAATTCAAATTCTGAGTGTGAGACTCAATCATGCATTTATTTCTTATTCCTGTTCCCAAACAGATGAATCTTTCGTTTCTATTCTTTTTATTTCTCTTTTATCCTTTATCATCCTATACCAATATTATACCAATTAATCCCGGACAAATAACAAGTTATACCTGTTTGCTTAGTATTTTCATTGCAATCAGAAGCCTGGAACTTGTTTTATATTTTGTTTTAGTAAATTGCCCTACATGGTATGTGTTCATAAAATACTGTTTGATAACTTTAGTGGGTTCAGCTATTTTAAAAATTATTTAACCAGAGACAAGACTTAATATGAGATTAAAAATACATGGGTTAAACCATTCAATCCACCAGAAAGACTTAGTTATTCTGTATCCTATGTGTGAAAGCGGAATATTATTTCTTGCCTCACAAAGATACTAAGAACATTAATTCCCTCCATATTGCAAGGCTATGAGAAAAGGAAGAATGGACAGATAAATATCTTTGGACAGAACTAGATCATGTGCTCTTGGGTCTTAAAAACACCAAGACAGTGAAATACCCAATACTCACTAGAAGTCAAACAAAATGATACATGTTTTCATGCAAGAAGAGCATCTTGAACTTTGGTCTCATGCTTTATTGTAATATAATGGAGAAATACTACTATAGTCTAATTGAAAAAGCAACAGCACATGTGAAACACCATAAATGGTTGATGTGAAGAGGAGCATATTGAGAAGGTATTGAGGAAGGGTACAGACAGATATAGCTACCAAACAGCACTTTGATATTTCTGGTCTCCTTCTGCACTTAAGCCACACATATAGAAACTTAAGGATCTGCATTTCAAAGGTAATGCAGACTGTGAAAACAGTCTGTGGTTTCTTTCTACACCTAGATGCAATACCAGAAAATAGTTTTCTTCAGCAGACTTCAGTGCCTTTATATAAATGAACATATGGCACTTGCACCTTTATGTCATACACTTGAAGGCCTGGCGTCCTCTTCAGCTGCTACAACCCACAGCTTTCTAATTATGTCACAAAGAATATGAAATGATTATGCATGAGCAACATAGTAGTTGCTAAGAGACATCCTCTGCAAGGAGCTAGGTGGGAACTGCTGAGGAAACTATTCAACAGGCACCTCTGATGACAAATAAGCAAAATTCTGGGTTAAGAGGTTTTTGATGTGAATACATTTGAATGGAGAATGCCTTTTATATCTTTCTTCCTCTCAATACGCTCAAAACAGTATACAAACTGGAGAAAAAGACTTAGGACTTTGGCCTTCATTGGTTTTGGTTTATTGACAACCTGTTAGATTCGTAAGTTTATGAATACATTTTGCAAGATACTTGAGTTTGTTAATGATAATATTTAAAATCACTGGTCCTTCTACCAGTAGCAACATTTAGTGAAGTTCATCTTACAGAAGTGTTTTCCATTTAGGAATTTTGCTAGTGAAGTACTTGATCTAACACCATAGTCTAATACTTCTTGATAAAGTGTATTTATTTGTATGAAATTATATGTCAAGGTGCTGGGAACTATGAGTTTGATCCAATAAGTCACTTTGACAAGTGACTAACTCTTCAGCTTATCTCCAAATTAACTAAAAGTTCTGTTTAATCAAGTACACCATGCTCTGTCTGTATATATTAACTCTTAAAGAAGTATTGACAGAAAAGTAGTTCTTCTCCATACTGCTATGGTATTATCTGAACTTTAACAGCATACCATACCAAATGAGGAATCTCTAAATATGTCAACCTAATGTATCAGTATTGTCAATTTTATAGTTATAAAGGAAATAAAGATTCATATTTCAGAATCACCCCAATTTTCTACTTTTTAAATCTGTGGGAAGACTCCTTATGACCTCATGGTGCTCAGAGTAAGTCTTATTCTGATCTAAATGACAAGTAATCATACAGATGCCATTATATAATATGTTCTATCTTTTTATCTGTTTTCCCTTTTTTGCCCTGCCTCCTTGATGATCATGCGCAACTTACTAGAATAAAAACCTATTTAAAATTTGAGATGGCTGTAACTTTGAAATGCATTGTCTCTCCATATATTTGTAGTTTTCTAGTGTAGTACATATATCATCAATTTAATAAATCATCATGCCATTGCCAATACATTCTAAGTGCTCTCTTCATTGCCACAAACATTGCCTACCACACAGAACTGATGATTAAAACTGTATGACAAGTTGCACTACAATTCCTGGTAAGAGTAGAGCAGCAAATACAGAATGTTGCGTTGTACTAATGTTCTTGAAGTGATTGATATATTTTTAATTACAAATCAAATTTTAATTTAGTTACTGTACTCACTCCATTATATCGCATGAAATATAATTTATGAAATATTAATAAATGATATAACTGACTTTCCATTGCTGCTAGATTCAGTTGCTTGAGAACATAAAGTTGATCCTTTCATAATAACTATTTTTATGATCAGGAACTTAATCCCATTTAAACACATACAGGAATTTTCCATTCTTAACAGCATTACTTATACTGGAATGGAAACATGAAGAAAAGTTACTATATTTGTGGTCTTGCTGCATAAAATCTTTCCATCTGTGTTTTGGTCTTGATAACAGTGAAATAAAGCATTAATTTGTAAGCATTGTGATACCTTTTCTCCTCTTAGACATTGTAAATCATAAGTAGCTGTATGGAATGATAAGAGCAAAGACAGTTAATATCAGCTGGTCTAGGCAACCTCCATGTTGTTTAATTTTCCTTACTATACAGGGATAGTAGATCATGTTTTCCCTGATACAACTTTTAGGCTTAATTCACACAATGCTTTCCCTGCATTCACTTTGGTTACTGTGGTTAGTCCTCACTGGGTTTAAGAGCATGCATGTGTTTGCATGGTTAGTAGATGTTTTTGTTCCTGACTTTCTCTGGAAGAATGGAATATAGCAAGCCTCTGTCATATGTTATTGCCAGAGTTTAATTTTCTTTTCTAAAATATTTCTGGTATTTAGCTTCAAAAATCCCCAGAAAATTCATGAGTCTGCTGGGTCTTCATGTCTTCAATAGTTTTTCCTACAGTAAAAATGCTTTTCAGCTGAGTATGTAGCTTGATGGGGAAAGTGGCTATAGGCAAGTCATTCTACCTAGAACAGCACGTTGAATAGTATGTGTTTCATAAAAATTAAACAATTTTCTTGGAATTATTCCTATAGATCACAAAATATTTCAAAACATACATGGTTTTCCTATGTTGAATATGCTTTCTGGAAGTTTCAATGCTTAATTAGAGGCTATGATAGAAGAAAATTGAGTATACAAATAGCACTGTGTCATTTCTTCATGTTTGTTATTTTGCAAGAATCATTTATCGCATTTTTTAAATCACTTTTCATTCTGAACTTGGAAAATTTAGGGCCAAACATCGTTGATCATAAGTAAATATCCAATATTCTGTACTTTACTACAAGCTATAAATTCACCATTCAAGAGATAAAAGCATTTTGTAATCTACATAATGAAAAGGTGTTGCCTTTGTAGTACAACAGCTACTGGAAGGAAACCCAAATTTCTTCCAAGCAGTTTTTGAACAGTAAGGCAATAGTATACGTTGAACTGAAGGGGTTTGATGTATGTTGGCTAATAGTTTATTTCTGATATTCTCTCTGCTAGAGATAGCTTGTTAGGTTTTTGTTCTTGCAGATTTTTCTTATTGCATCCGAACAGTATAGGGATGTTAATGCAGACTTAATATTTGGATTTTTTCATTAAAGAGACTAATTCAATCTGTTTTTCATCAATATATTAAGTAACTTCATGAATGATTATTTGTGATCTGTATACTTGGGACTTTTTTATAATTTATGCATTTTAGATGACTATTAATGAATATCTTATTGACAGAACTAGATAATGTGCCTATGATTCATAAAAGCACTAAGACAGTGAAGTACCCGATACTCATCGGACCTCAAACTTCACTGATGAACTCCTACTTATATCTTGTTTGAGAACTAAAGATGTGATAACTCTCCTTGAGTTTTCTGCTTCTGCTTTTTTTTTACAGTCATTCAAGGTGTTGGTTACAGAATCATACTTTCAGTCACCAACTCCAGTAGTATTAGAAAAATTCTGCATACATACTTTTCATAGGAAACTGTATATACAAACGTGACATACACATATTCTTGGCCTCAATGAAATTTATGGTTCTCAATTTTGCATATAGGAATGCAGGTTCTTCGTGGACAGGAGATTAACAATATGTCTTCAAACATTCACAATAAATTAATTTAATATCAAATCAAATTACCACCATAGAACTGTAATAATCTAAATTCTTCTTTGTACATCTTTATTGGACAAAATGTACAAGTCATAATAGTTAATGTACCAGTGATGATAAAGATGTAGCACTAGCTGTAATTAAAAAAAAAAACCTTTAGCTATTCTTCCACTCACTGTATTTTATACTTTTATTCCCTGATATTTACACTTATATTTGTAAAACCAAATAATGTTACCACCATGTGTCTGTAAAGTTCCTAAAAATGCTACTGTTTGAGTGAATATTCAGTGAATAAAATCTCAGATTTCTAAAAAGTTAGAATACCTTTTATTGTCTTATTTTGCAACTCCTAGCAGATGCAAATTTATTGGGGAAATAAAAAATCATACCCTAATGAATAGAATTTTAAGGACAAAATAGTCACATTTGTTTTTTTATGGAAAAGAATCATACAAACCCATCCCCTGTTCTCAACTCTGCCTATTTCTAGTTTCTTATATCAGAATCTTTTTCAGTCCTGGTTAATGTTGAACTATGTAACAGTAACAGGCATGTTGGGGAGGTGCACCACAGAAAACATGTATCATGAAATATTGTGACAAAGTAATTTTTTTAAAGTGGCTTCCAGGCAGAGAGGAATCTCTCTTAATACTAGGTGATTCCTCCTGGCCCACATTTTCATTATTGTTTTGTGTCTTTTATGGTGCTAAATGGTAAAATATGCAGAGAAATGGATTTTTATTTTTTTTTGGTGAGGTGGGAAAATGTCACCTGGTAGCCAGCTGGTGGAATTGGGCTTGTGTGTGTTTGCATTTGTGTGTGTGCATGCGTTTAATGGGTTATTACTCTTTAAAAAAACTAAAAACACTTTTTTTTAAAATTCACTAAATATTACCTATTGATTTAAACCAAAGCAACTTAAACTAGTTAGTACGCTTTTGTTTAACCAAGAAACTGTGTCTCAGGAATATCTTTTGCAAAAAGATCCTCTTTATGAGGCTCTCATTGCAGTACTCACAGGATTTCCAGACTTCTGTTTTGAGTGCCAGTTTGAAAGCAGCAGACTCCAGGCCATATTTTGAAATAACGTTTAGTGCCTATTTGATGAGACTAGAATCAGTCTTGAATTTATGATCCCTAAACACTGAATAAATTTTGAAACTCTAATGCTGTCTTTATTAAAACAGTGACTAGAATAATGAACATTTTAGAGAACTCAGAACATGACAGAAAGCAAAAAGCATTTGCAAACAGAAATTTCTCTTGCTTCCTTTGTCTTTTCAGAGTTCTCCTGTCCTCCAAGCTTGCTATTAGTCCGAATTCCAAGATTGGATTAGTGCAAGTGAAACTTACCGATCTCTCAGAAGAAAATAATTCCTATTTTGGGGGCCTGGATGTTTGAACATCCCCTTTTCTTCCCTACTGTTTGCTCTCCCAAGGCAGCATTTTTATTGTCACATGAGGCCCTTGCTTGCCTGCACACCAGAGAACCTCTCTGACACCTAAGCACTGTTGCTGCTTGCAGGAAGGTATAGTCTCCCCTTCCTCTCAAGACTCCTCTTGATCCTGGAAGCAAAGCAACACCCATCCTCCTCCTTACCGCATCTGGACTTTTGAAGACAAGGAACACTAATTCACTGTGACTAAATTAAGCAGATTATACTCCCTTGTGAAATCAAAGGTCAGAGGTTCTCAGAAACAGGTGTGCATTGTAACATGAATGGATAGGGAGAGAGGGGCAAGCTAAATGTTTTTCAATTATAGGTTAGTTGTTTTGTGAAGTGACATAATGTATTTTGCTATCTATGCCTTCCTTATAGAAGAAACTGTGGTATTTGATAATGCATGGCCAGTAAATGGTATTTGGTTCATACTAACCATGCTGTAAATGTACACAGTGCCTACAGAATTTTTTTAAGGAGGGACGAGTACCCTTAAAAAGAGGAGCAGCAGCAGGTAACTAACATTTATGTTACTGTTTGAGATGTATTCACTGGTCTCCAGGAGGCAAGTTGGAACCAAATTTTTGAGGGAAGTCTTCCTTGATCTAACAAGTTGCATGGACAGAAAGCAGTGTTCACATAACTTGTGCTTTTCCACCCTCCAGAATACTTGTTTTGTTCTTCTGGACCCCTGGCTTGATGTACATTTGGGAATTAATCCCAAATGCAAAGTGCTCAATCTGACTTTCTTTGCGTTTTCAAGAATGACTACTAATTGAACTGCTATTGCTGTTCTACTGCTATGTTGTATTTCTGTCTCTTACTGCCCTTCATATTTGCTTTAAATGAAAGGACTTATTTAGTGAAATGTATTTACCTGGAGAATTATGACTTAGTCCTTTGGATGTAGGGCTGATTGAAGGCATTTGGCACTTCATCAGTTTCAGTGGATTGTGGTTGTCTGTTATTGTTGTATAAGGTTGGTAGTTGTAGTTTATAGTCTATGTGGAGCAACTAATCTCTCTCTGGTGTAAAGGACAGATCTGGGTTGCGGTATACTATACATTAAATCTCATGCCAGCTGGAAAGATTACTTGGCACTCCACAATATTTTTTTTTCCTGAAATATGGACTTTTACTTAGTTTCTATATGTAGTTTTTTCTTCTCTTGATTATCTCTTAGCAACAGACTTGAAAAGTGTTAAGAAGATTAAATGAATAAATGAAAAAGGAGACCGGTGGGATTTCTTTTTTTTAATTAACTCCAGAATAGGACAGAACAAATGGAAAGAGATGCAGCATTGATCTACATCTGAGCGTCATTCTGTCTCACAACTAGACCATAAAGGATGGAACAATTGCAGATGTATATTATTGACATTATCACAATAGTCTGTCTATGGAATTGTTTAGAAAAATATAGTGGGGAAGAAATATGTCTCTAGGTCTTTTTCTTAGGTTATTATTTGTGAATTCACAAGGAATATCAAAAGTGTATTAAATAAAAGTTATAAGATGAGTAAATGCACTGAAGATTTAATCTATTTGTTCTGTTTGAACATGAAAATAAGGTAGTTAGTGCAATGCTTTTTTGGTAGATTGAAATTACTCCATAACAATTAATGGAACACAGTGATAGTTAGCACTTTCTCATGTTTCTTCTTCCCATGCAATATTTAGAACAGATAAAAAGTAGCAAATGGGTCGTGTAGTTCATGCACACTTGCAATAAAGCACACAGATAACTATATGGAGCATTATCTCACATCCATGTATTTTAATATTCTGTTTCAACAATGATCAAATATAAAGGCCTAGAAAAGAGTGTGGGAAGTAATCATCCTCATCCCCCTGTACTCAGCACTGGTAAGGCCACACCTTGAAAAGTATTCATTTTGAGTCCTTCAATACCAGAAAGTCATTGAGGTGCTGGAGCATGTGCAAAGAAGAGCACCAAAGCTGGTGAAGGATTTGAAGCATAAGACTTAGAAAGAGCAGCCAAGGAAACTGGGACCGTTCAGTCTAGTGAGAAGGAAGTTGAAGGCAGACCTTATTGTTCTTTACAACTGCCTGAAAGGAGGTTGTACCGAGCAGGTGTTGGTCTCTTCTCCCAAGTAACAAGTGATAGGACAAGAAGAAGTGGCCTGAAAGGGAGATTTAGTTTGGATATTGGGAAATATTACATGTGGGAAATAAGGCTGAATGCAGGAATAAAAGCTAAGTATTGGAATGGGGCTAAATACGGGAACAAATGGGACTGGGTGCTTCTCCACCTCCTCTTCCTCTCCCCCTCTACCCCTGTTCACTTCTTACCTCCTCCTTGCCCTGGGCTGAATACAAGGCCTTCAACAGAAGGGTATATCAGCATGTGAAGTTGGGGATGAGGTGTCTGGGAACAGGTGCAGTCAACTCCTGTAACTGGCAAGGCCCTGCCAAGACCAAGAACATAATTATTTTCTAAGAAGATGGATTGCAGCTGCTGTTCTGGCAACTCACCTTACAGATGACCTGTGCTCATCACTGTAATATCATTATAATACTAAAACACACCTCCACATCTAACGGTACCCACCACCTCCCTGCCTATGAGGCAAACCACTCCCATGACCACACCTACTGTGCTTGTGCAGTTACGTTTTGGCACACAAGGAGAAAATTCTTTCTCCACCAGTCAGTAATTAATATAGTGACTGCATTCATTCAAGCTTACTACAAACAGGTAGAACAAAGAGAAGTTTTGGGGGCAGACAGGCAATTGCAAAGAAAAGAAAATGTCACCAAAGCTCTAGGTAGAACTCTGTAGTTGCTCACAAATGTTTAGATGGATTGAAAAAGGGATTCTCTACTTAAACCAACTGGGCTAAATTTATTGTCTTTGCGGCACTGTTGAATTTAAAGTGATTTGGAACACAACAGGCTGTGTGATTACTAATTACCCTTGCATAATTGTTACATTACCTGTTGCATATGTAACATGCTGGGTAATTATTAATTGCTCTTGTGTCATTGCTATGTTACTTACTGTGTTTTTAGCACTTTAATTATGATGACAGACTGGGGTTCTTGCTCTTGCATCACTGTAAGTTGGAGGAGGTAAGGGGTTAAACAGATTAGTAAACTCTCCTTTTGAAGTCCTGCTAACATGAAGGACCTACTGGCATGACCAGCAGGTCCAGGGAGGTTCTTCTCCCTCTGTACTCAGCACTGGTGAGACTGCTCCTCAAATCCTGTGTTTAGTTCTGGGCCCCTCACTGGTAGAAGGGTGTTGAGGCTCTGGAGAGAGTCCAGAGAAGAGCAACAAAGCTGGTGAAGGGGNTCTCTCAGATATTTTAAATTTATCCTAACTTCACCTCTATTGTCTCTTTCAACATGGAACATTATTTTGCTGAAAAGTTTCTCAGGCACTGGAACAGGCTGCCCAGGGAAGTCACCATCCCTGGAGGTATTTAGAAGACATGTAGATGTGGTGCTTAGGGACATAGTTTAGTAATGGACTCGGTGGTGTTAGGTTTACAGTTGGACTTGCTGTTCTTAAACATTCTTTCCAATGTAAATTTTTTCCGATTATTCTCTAGTACTTTTTTTATAATGCCTTTCCAACTTTCAGCTATATTCAGGTCAGGGACTCACAATATGAACATTTTACCTAGGTATTTAGCAACTATCATCTTCCATGAACTTTTTTTTTTCAGGTCACCCCTGACCACCTTGTGAAACACAGGCAATCAAATATGCTTTGGCAAGAAGTTCCACAATTCAGCCATCTCTTTTGATCTTGGCTTCTACTAGCTTACTTTATTATTCCTAGTACTTTTTTGAAAGAGAGCTTGATTGAGCCCTATTCACTTCTTCTCCCTTGTCATTTAATCTTATAAAATTTTACCACAACTCTCAGCCTTTTTTTTTTTAACTCCAAGTTGCAAATATTGAACTCTAAGGCATTCACTGTAGGATAGACATTCTATCTCCTTGCTTATCTACAAGTTCTTGAAATGCAGAAGAAAGGGAGGGCCAAATGTGCGCATTGTACTGAAGATGTAGGTGGACCATGGCACAACTTTTTTAGAGATACATTCTAAGCAGGAATCTGTTTTATCCATCTGAATTACCAATTAGGAGATTCTGTCCCATGCCCTGGTCTTAGTTACCAAAGTTGAGCCTAAAATTAAACAAGTGATTTTGAACCTATGTGTGTTTGTGACTTTGTTAGATTTAAACCGGGTCTATATACAAATGAAAAAATATAAAGACTTACCTTAAAAGGGATGCCCTTTTTGTTATAAAATTTACAATGAATAACTCATCTGTGAGCTTAATTATTGTCTGTCATTTTGAAGATCTCATTCTCATTTAGGCTCAGAGTAAAAAAGAAAGCAAAAACCAGCAGTCTGTCTCTGTGACAGAGAAATGATTCAATAACAAAGATACTGCTAGTGGAATACCAAAGAAGTTTTTAATTTTGTTTAGAGACTCTCATAACTCAATTAATTTTACTGAGGCTTAAAGTCTTTTAGATTGTTTGAAGACCTGGATCAATAAATTCAAGTTAAGTTGAATTTGTAGCAGTAAAACTACCATTAAAATACTAGCCATTAATGGTCCTGCAAGTACTTTTGCTGACTGCATAGAACAGGAAGAGTTCGAGCCTAGAGTATATTTAGTAGTTGTATGTGTAATTTCAACCGAGAGTTGAACAATTTTAAATTGTCAGAATTAATTCCATAACTTAGAAATTCTTTTGTCAGAATGTGAGCTAATTGCACAGCTGACAATATATGACAAAACAAATTGTTCTTTTTAAGGAAACCTTTCCAGTGCCAATAAAGGACTCTAAATAAACAAACAAACAAACAAACAAACAAACAAATAAATAAATAAATAATGATCACAAAACCCCCCAAACATAAGAGCTAAACAAACCAAAAAAGCAAAACAATAAACAGNTAAGACAATCTTGCTCCTATGTTAACAAAAACTGAACAAAGTCATTTTGTTTCAGAAGTAGCTGGAAATGGTTAGGTAGACAGGAAAGCATTCTGAAGCTTTTGAACAGCCTTTGTCCATTCCACTCATTTACATCCAGTGCTAACTATATTTTTGCAATTTTACCTTTTTTTTTTTCTTAATCTCTAGAAAGAAACACTCGTGTAAAGTAGGTAGAGACATTTAGTACATTTAAGGGACACTATGCCTATTTATTGCCTTTGATCTTAACTGACAACTTGTACATGAACATCCACAAATTCTCTGTAATGTTGGTAACATTCCTGTCCCTTCTGGCATAATATTTTGTTTCAGTTTTCAAATGATCTCCTGCATGCTGCTATTCAGAGAATATCTAATAGAGAACAACCAATCTTGCAAGTAAGTAGGAATGTCTAAATGAGGGGAAATCAAAAGAATAGTTCATCAGAAGAAAACAAACTGATTACTGTGAATCTGTTTGTAGCTGCTTTTTATGGTTGTAATTTTTTCTAAAGCCAAAATCCATAATTCAAAAGTATAGTGAATTTTATATAAAACCTCTCTGTATTTATTAAAAATGAACTGCTTGACTTTAGGTATGTATATAAGGCACTTCTAAATCCAGTAGTACATTTCGAGCTTATCTTAAGGACTCAGCATGGGCTTCAATATTTTTCTTAGTTGATTGGAACAAGAGAACAATAAAATAAAAAAGAAAGTACAGTGAAAGAGTTGTTATGATGATAATTAACCAAAGAACCTGTCCTCACAGGCTAAATGTTATGCTACTAACTTAGCCATAACCTTGTAGCAGACACCACTGAAACAGTACATTCAGCAGATAAATATGCTTCAGGTAAATTTTTTAAAAAATCTAGTCTGTTGAAATCCTTAAAACAAATTCACTGTCTAGTCAGAGCTCTATTTCCTTGTCATAAAAATATAGGTACTCACTTAGTGCAACCTGATAACTTTTATAAACAGAGAATGGGGGTAGTATAATTAAAAAAGAAACAACAACCAGACCGGTGAGGACTTATCAGCACTGTAAAGTTATTATGACTGGTTGCTTTAAGAAGTTTTCATTTACCCTTGATCACACTACATGATTTAATGATCACATTCGTCTTTTTATATACAACATGCAGAACTGCTTAGGGCATCACAAAATACTTATAGAAACAAGGATGTCAAATGTATCATTAGTTATAATAACTGCTCTACAACTATATTATTAATGTAGGGGCATGGGATTTTTTAAATAAACTGAGATTAAAGTGTTAAGTACTGTGCAGGTTTTGGAAATGCTGAAATGAGTTTAAAAGTTCAGCCTAAACCAATGTTTTTTAGTGCTAGAAAACACATGAAAAAAAAATATAAAAAGTGAAAAATCCCAGTAATACTCTTTTTTTAATTCAAAAGAGTCTAACTATTAGTTCCACTTATTGCCCAGATGAAGGTGATATATTTGCAAAAGAGACTAGCCTGTTCCGAAAGAAGGTATTGGCTTCAGAATGTAAGTTCTCCTGTAATAAAAGAGTTAGGTCATTGGTTTGGAGTGTCTTGTCTTGAAGTGAAGATAATTATGTTTCTCTGTTAGTTTAACATCCCTGATGACTTGTGATTACAAAGAATTTCCACCACTCATTCACTATTTTAGCTGCAGGAGTAGTTAAGATCCTACTGCAGATCAATGGTATAAACTGTAGATTTTTTTTTTAAAGGTGGGATTCGAAAGTCTATTTTAAGAAGCTAATTGAATCTAGTTTAGTATATTCCTAAAACTGATGGACAGAGAAAGGTAAGCACTCTTAATTTCTTTCTCCAATAAGTACTGAAGGCTTTTACATCTCTCTAACTTCACTAGATTAGCTGGTTAATTTAGCCACCTAATTCAGGTGTCTGAAATGCAGTGAAATTTATAGTCCCTTATGTAGCCTCCTGTTTCTTCCACTGTGGTGTAGTCTGGCCATAACAAAGTTGATTCTTTATACTTCCAGTTTCCTTAAAGCATTTTAAGCTTTTACCTGAGGGATAATAGTGAGTATAAGTACTTTGATAGTTTTGTACTCCTTATTCACAGAGGAGTGAATGAGATCAAGTTCTTAATTACTGTAATGTGAAAAAGCCCATAAAATACCCAAAATATTTATAATAAATCAGATGTCCTACAGATCATTCTTGGTTGTTCAGCAGTAAATTTAGTAATGTGTTGTATTACTCTGTGTGTTCTTCATTCTTACCATTGCATGAATGTAGACTATGTCACTAGAACTCTATACTATTCACTCATCTGCTACAATAGTGTTTAGAAAACAGAAGACTAGGTTGCTACTGATCTGTTATCAACAATACTTTTAGATAATCTGATGTTATCTGTATTGTGAGATGGCAATATTAATAAAATACTCACTAAATAAATAAATAAATAAATAAAATATAAAATAAGATGATTGAAATACAATATATGAGGGTACACTACTTTTGTTGTTGTTACATGTAAATTAAAACTATATTTAGGCCTTCTAAATTCCTATGTCTGTCTGCTAATATATAACAATACACAAGAAAGCTCTGAAATTTTCCTGCTATACAGAATAAAAAATGCCCAAAGCTAAGCTTTCCTGTGAGTGATATACAGTGTTTAACCTGTCTGTAATTTGAAGTTATTTTCCAGACTTGTTTGTCTTATCCTAATCTAGAAAAATGGTTGGCAGTGTACAAAACTACATTTATTTCAGATATTGTTGAAGATGAAGAAGTATGACAAGCCATGAGTTTCAACTCTGTGCTCCAAAGGATTTGGCATGGTCATCTTTAAATTGTAACTTAGAACTTACAAGTTCCCCCCTAAATCACAAATAATAAAAATTAAGTTGAAGTTCTACAGGATTTTGCAGACTGTATCTAAAAGCCTTGTTTATTTTGGCAATTATACATCATCTTTGATTGTGAGCTTTCACTGTATAATTTTTCCTCTTTCAATCTGTATAAATGTGGTTTGTCTAGTCTTGACACCAAACTAAATGAGCGACCATATGGAAAAATACATCTTTACTTCTGCTCCATTGAACATATGATTTCCTGGATATCGGACAACTTAAAGAAAGAATAGCATGTTTATTAAATGCAATTTACAGACCAGTATACTGTGAGTTTGGTATTCAGTAGCAAAATATAATGATTTTTAGAGATATGAAATGTTACATTTTCTAGATTTAAGAAGATTGGAGCACTGATATTTTGAAAAGTGGAGGAGGTGTATGGGGTGATTAGAGAATGATTTCTAAGAGAAATAAGAGTCATTATTTAACATGGACAGTTAAAGCGAAGTGGTGGATAGTTTAAAAACTACACAACCTGGTATAGTAAAGCAGTATTTGTTCTACCTATCAGAAGGAAAGAAATCACAATTTGGGCTTTTTTTAGTTTTCTGAATTGATTTGATCCTTGTTAGGTAAATGGTAACTGGTAGAATTTAATATTATCCAAGAAGAGAATATTCTCTCATTTTTACTGTTCTACCAAGTGTTCCTGGGCTAAGTTTAAGTCTTAAGTTTACTTTCCTTCAGGAAATTCTCAGTAGATATGTTAGATCTCCTGTAAGCTTACAAATGTTACATATTTCCTTATGAATATTTTTGGATAGTTGTATTAGGGTCCTATGTTAAACAGACTGCAGCAGATCTGATGTTCAGACTTTATAACATTAGCAGCTGGTTTGCTGCATTTAAAAAAAATAAATAACTCACACCAACTACAATGCTTCCATCTCTTCACTAGGATTTTAGCTAGTTTAGTTGCAAAGCGAGCAAGCCCTCTTTTCTTCTCACAGAGGAGATAAGGATACTAAACATGAGTGCTTCATATCCTGCCTCTTCTGTGTTGATTCTTTGTGACACTCTCAGAATTACCTTGCCTGCCTGACGAAGCATATAAGTATTGCATGTTATACTCTGAGCGTAATTCTACATCTCCATGGATAACAGATGTGAATCTGTGTGTGATACTCAACTTCTGGGTACCTAGTTATTGTTAGTATTGAGGATCTGTCAAATAATTTAAAAAATTAACAGATTTCTTGTA
This sequence comes from Piaya cayana, assembly GCA_013389865.1. Lineage (NCBI taxonomy): Eukaryota > Metazoa > Chordata > Aves > Cuculiformes > Coccyzidae > Piaya > Piaya cayana. The sequence continues at coordinate 155,619 of WAAB01024424.1, forward strand.
ATTGGTCAACCTTAATGTTAAAAAACATTATTCCAGATTGCAGGAAATAAGATTTTTTTTGTTAAATTCTGTTTTCTATTATTTTTTTTCAATTTTATTTAGTTATACACCATTTTCCAGGTGAGTGGACTATTTAAGACAGTAGAACTTCCCTGCTAGTGGTGGCCATACTGCCTGCTCTGGCCATACATATGCTAAACCAACATGATTTTCAAGTGATGTGGAAGTTCGGAGTGTTCCTTCTGATGGAGGATGAGTTTGGAGAAGAAAGGATGAAGGATAGTTACTTCTGAGGAAAGGAGAAGGAGTAAGGCTACCACTAATAAGCAGTAATGAGTTACTGTTCTCATAATCTAAAAGCAGCATACTGCCTCCTGCATAAATTGTCTGACATGCCAGAGCAGCTTTCCCATTTCTCTCCTCAGAAGTGTGGTTTCAGACGTGCCTTGCCTTTTCACAAGTGGAGACTTGCACAGGAGATTGTGTGGGAGAACAGGAGAGTTAGCTTCAGAACAGAATGTACAGGATACTAAAAGTGAGCAAAGAGTTAGAGATGAAGATTTCCACCTTCACTTTGGCTGGAATATTTTCATGGGAAATTACGTCTTATTATTACAGAATCATTAACGTTGGAAAAGACCTCTAAGATCATAAAGTCCAGCTGCCAGCCCAACACCACCATGCCTACTAAACTATGTGCCACAACTTCCAGATTCAACTGCTTCCCTAGGCAGCCTGTTCTAAAGCTTGCACACTCTTTCCATAAAGAAATTTTACTAATATCTAATCTAAACCTCCCTTGTGCAACTTGAGACCATTTCTTCTCATCTTATGACTTGTTACCTGGGAGAGAAGACCAACATCCACCTCACTACTACCTCCTTCCGGGTAGTTGTAGAGAGCAATGAGTCTTCCCCTCAGCCTCCTCTTCTCCAGACTAAATAGCCCCAGTTCCCTAAACCATTCTTCATAACACTTGTGGCCCAGCCCCTTCACCAGCTTCATTGTCCTTCTCTGGACACACTCCAGCAAGTTGATGTAATTCTTGCAGTGAAGGTTCTGAAACTGAACAGAGTATTTAAGGTGTGGCCTCAAAAGTGCCAAGTCAAGGGGTGTGATCATTTCCCTGGCCCTGCTGACCACACCATTTCTAATAGAAGCCAAGATGCTATTGGCCTTCATGGCCACATGGGCACACTGCTGGCTTGTGTTCAGACAGCTGTGGACCAACCCCCACTAAACAGTTTTCCAAGTGTGTAGCATTGAATGGGGTTGTTGTAGCCCAAGTGTAGGACCCAGCCTTTGGCCTTGTTGCTAGAATGAGTAATCAAGCTTTCTGTGGATGCAGTGATGAACCTCCAGGAGACATAGATTTGCATTTAAACCAAGACAGAACATAACATAATTAAGTCACTGTTATCTACTTCATTCTTCTCCATGTGTCATAGAACCATCAGAGTCACATGCTGTGTTAGTTTTGGATGGGAGAAGGCCAGAGGACACTGAATGTGAGCAAAGAGTTATTTATATAGCATTTGCTAATTAAATATTCCCCTAAATTACAGTAGGCAATTTTTTACAGTACACAGGACAGGATAAAATGAAACGTGCAATTGAATATTGATCTATGGCCAAATAAAAATATTCTAAATGTAAAGTCTTCACTTAATTTAGGCAGAGTAAAAAATAACATCAATAGACCTGGTACAATTCTCCCAAGACCTTGTCTGGATACATAATACAATTTTCATGCTGTCCAGTGATGGATTGAGTTAATGGAATAACCTTATAACCTCTAGTGTTCTTATTCTTATTCAGAAGTAATATAAATATCATCTGCTCTTCCCTTGGGCTGTAGAACATTAGGCTAACCTCTTTCTTCAAGGCCCAATGTACTGTGGTTGCTGTGTCTGATATATTGATTATTTTAAAATAGCTAGTGTTATTTTAGGCATAGAAGACTTCTTTACCAGACCTGCAGTGCTTTAGGGACTAAAAATTGCACCAAAACATACAAAACTGAATCTGTACCAGATCTGTATCACACCTAGCGAAAAAAAAAATATTCAAGGAATCATTCCTAACAGATTTGTTAACTCTCGTGTTTCCTCACATGGGGATTTCTGAACTAAAGTTCAAGTAATCATACTCTGTTTTCATATAAAGAGTGCTCTAGCTTTTCCAGAAAGTTTTCTTGTCCTGTAATTCTGTCTCTGAGCCTAATTTATAAAATCTGTGAAGGATTAACATAAAATATGATTCTGCTTTCCTTTTGATTTGCTGTCTTCAACATTCACTCAACTCACATTTTACAAATTTAATAACACGTTAAACTGTAAATTAGATTATCCTCTGAATGGAGATCTGTGGTATAGAGGTCTAGAGGGTTCAACCCTTGTCCTGTTGTTCCTAGTTGCAGCCTATGGAGCCTATCTTGTAAAGGGGCTTCAGCTAGTGGCTATCATAAAGGCTATGGAAAACAACTCCAGTAATGCCAAGGCAAGTATAACCAGCTCGGGTTTAGTGGAGGTAAGCCGATCTGTCATTCCTTACATACAGCTGCCAGTCTGGCTTATGTGCATTCCTACAGCTATAATGCAGCAGAAAGAAACAGACATGGGAATAGGGCAGGATGATAACCTTGAGTAAAGCCAAGGGAAAACGCTTAGCCATCATATCTTGTTTTGCAATAAAAGTGGAAAAGATACTGATTTCACAAAGGAACTTTGAAATAAGAGGGCTGAACTCAAGGAATAAATGCAGAGAGCAATGAAATGTAGGGTACGGGAAACGAAATGGTGCAAAGTGGGACAAGGTACTTAATGCACTTGCATGTTGATGAAGAAGAAGCAAGTATCAATCTTATAGTGATGGTAAGTCTTCCTTGGAATGTCCTATTTCATAGACGCTTAAAAGAAAGCACTAATGGTGGATGAAAAGGTATCAGTGTTTTTCCTGTCTCTCAGGCTTCTCACACCACCTAGTGAGTAGCTCAAAGGAGAAAACCTAACCATCCTGAGGAAACTCCTAAGGGTGAGCAGGGCAGACAAGCAAGGAGGGGCTGGAGGCCGGTCAGGAGGGACTGAGGACCATGGTGACCACCTGTCAGAAAATTAAGGCTGCTCCAGGTGCTGCTCCAGCCAGGACTGATGCAGCCACCCAGACAGAGCCTCAGTGGGCACATACAGCCACGCAGACACTGGGATTCAGGCAGTGCCCCCATCCCACACTGACTCACACCAGTACTGACTTCACATGTGGAAGCTGTGCTCAGGTGGGGGAACTCCTTCACTTGGTGTCAGAGCTAAGGGAGGAACTAACTGGACCGAGGATCATTAGAGAATGTGAGAGGGAGATAGACCAGTGGAGCAATACCCTGTGCTGCCTCTCACAAACCAAGCAGGAAGCCAGAGCAAGCACAGTTGAGAACTCCCCATCCACTAAACATAAGACTGAGGAGAAAAAAGATGGGGAATGGCAGCAAGTTCAAACTGGGAGAAGAAAGTGGGTTGTGCCCATTCAGATGACAAACTCCTAGGTTCCCTTGCAGAATAGATATGAAGCACTGCAAGTGGAATCAGACTCCATAGAGGAGGAGGATGGCTCCTGCAGCCTACAAACATTCCCTAGGCTGCACCATCCTGAAATGACCATCAAAACAACCTCTGAGAAAAAGGAGAGAAGAGTGATTGGCTTGGGGGATTCCCTTCTGAAGGGAATAGAGGGCCCAATCTGCAGACCGGACCCGCTGCACAAGGAGGTCTGATGCCTGCCCGGGGCGTATGTGGAAGACCATAAGAAAGCTTCCTTCCCGGATGAAGCCTACNAAACAAAAATCTATCAGGGCTCTTTAATAGGGCTTTAAACTAGGTGTGAAGGGGGAAGGGAATGAAGACAGGCTAGACAGGAGTGAGCCTGGAAATGGCACTCCAGTGCTTGAGAGATGGTGTATTGGCAAGGACCTCCAGTATATCAACTCAGAGCAAGTGGTGGCAAGTACATCCAGTGATGGAAAATATGTAATTGGCACTGATGGTTAGATAATTTTCCAAGGACAAGTCATTTGGAAATGAACACTATTCCCTTCATGAAAGCTGAGGGATTAACAGCCCAGCTGAAGTGTATTTACATCACTGCATGCAGTCTGGGCAATAAACAGGAGGAATTGGAAGCTATTGTAGGGCAAGGAGACTACAACATAGTTACCATCGTGGAAATGTGGGATGATTCGTATATCTGGAGTGCTGCTTGATGGCATAGAAACTTTTCAGGTGGGACAGAAAAGGTAG
>WAAB01024425.1:11468-26476 GCA_013389865.1 Piaya cayana
GGTCTGTTCCAACCTGGTTATTCTATGATTCTATGATTCCAAGAGAAAAATATTTCCCAGTTAAAATTGTTGACCAGCTTTGGTATTGGCTGCAGAAATCTATCTTCCTTTTAACTTCTGGATGGTTTTCCGGGTAAACTATTCATCCTTCTTACCATTCAAATAAAATGAATCTGGGAAGAGTAGATGTGGCCTCCAAGAATGCCAAAAAATATAGCAGTGTCATTACTTAAAAACCAAACCAACATCTATTTATCACTGGCTTTAATTCTCTTTCATTTTAATAGTAGCTAATTAGGCTTTTTTTTAGGAGTTGTAAAGAAAAAATATATTTCATACATTTTGTGCCTTTCTCCAGCATTTTCCAGCAGTGATTTTCTGTTCCCTCAGTTTCCTTTCCATCCTACATCTTCCTGCTCTTCATCTGCCGTTACAAGACAAATTGATTACAAATCAAATTAACGATTTGTTACACTTATGCTCACCAACAAGGTATCATGGGTTATGTTTTTTTGGCTAAAATACCCCCATGATTTTGCATCTGATATATTTTGACGTGTATTGATCTGTGAGACTTGGTGCTAATGTGACTGTCATGCCAAAAACTTTAGAAGAAAGTAGATATTGGTGGCCTAAAGCTAAATTGCTTTCTTCCACACCCTCCTCCACCAGCTGCATCTTGCATTATGTATTAGGCTTTTTTTTTTTTAATGCACATAATCTCTAATGTCACTGGAAAGTTTAGGAGGAAGAAAAGGGAAGGTTTCACTGCTGGGTGGCAGCCAAAGACTTTTTTTGGCAGGCCTGAGTTGAGAAAGCAAGAGTGAAGTTTTCAGAATCTTCTTTTGAAGATAGATGTTTACCAAGAATAAAAAAAAAATCAAATTGACTCAGCATATTCAAAAGCATCAATAATTTTAGAAGTAAAATTCTGACTCCATTGAAATCTCTGGCAAAACTTTGACTTGGTTCAATAAGGCAAAGGTAGTTGTTGTAAACTTTCTCATCTTAGAGGATTTTTGCTGATGGAAGTAATTGCAGATGATCTGTAAATTTGGACGAAGAACAATCAATTAAATGATGATACATAATGTTCAGCAACCTACTGGAGAACAAAGCCTTAGCCTGAAAAAGACCAAATATCAAGTCAGGCAGGGATTGATGTCGAGAGCAAGATTAGCATCACCCGACCTTTGCTCTTTAAAAATCTGTCCTCTTCTCTAAGCTTGTTGTAGAAGCTGTGATTCGGCTCCAGCTTCAGACACCTCTGTGTTGGCATTCACATCTAGGTGGATTCATGGAAGTGTTTCAATTGCCATTATGCTCAGTGGGAACCTCGTCAATACTGTCAAGCAACCTGAAAAGCAATTTGACTCGTGCTACACTCAATGTCATGATGCTGTTTCCAGTCACGGGAAGGAAAATCTTACCTTTGGTGGGAGATCTACCTCACTGACTTTGAGAAAAATGGACCATGCACCCCCGTGAGCAGTGTCCTTCTCCACTGACCACAGAGCAAGCCCACGAAATTGATTCAAATTAGACATCTCACTTACGCAAAATAAAAGATGCCCATAAAAAGAGAGATTTTGCAAATGTTTGTGGCAGAATACACATCAGTCAATTCCTTATCCTTACAGAGATGTCACTTGATCCATAACTTCTTGGCAAACAGAGGACAGCGCTGGAATCATTGCCCAGGGCAACGTTTCACATTAGGGGGAAAAAACAATCAGAAAACCCACTGATATTAAAAATTGGAGATCAATCATGAGATTTCTTTGGATCAAATACATGTATGTACACATACCAGCCCTGAGTACCATGTTCATGTAGCTTTACGTCTTCTCCCTGGAAATATGTTTTGGAGTATTTTCCTCCTTTGGCATGGACCTTTTTCTGACATTTGACACCTACATAAGAAGATTCCTTAGTGTGTTTCAGAAGAGAATATGACTGAAAATTGAAGGAATACTGTCTTAAAAATAGGAAAATTATAAGGACAAGAGGAAATAATCTCAAGTTGCATAAGGGGAGGTTTAGATCCAATATATGNTTTCCACCCTTAATCATAGAATCATAGAATCACCAGGTTGGAAGAGACCCACCAGATCATCGAGTCCAACCATTCCTATCAAACACTAATCCATGTCCCTCAGCACCTCGTCCACCCATCCCTTAAACCCCTCCAGGGAAGATGACTCAACCCCCTTCCTGGGCAGCCTGCTCCAGTGCCCAATGGCCCTTTCTGTGAAATGTTTGTATTTGTCAGAGTTAGGAAGTACTACAAAGCCCTTGGTGCCAAGCTGGCCCCTTCTGGAGCTACAGATAAGTAGTTTGAAGGCATTGAGATACTGGGAACTAGAAAAGATGGAGCCAAGCATAGCAAGGTTGCCATCTATGCAAGCTGGAAATAGCATGAAACTCTAAAGAGAAGAGATTGTAAACCTGCCAAAATAACTCCTACAATGTCCTTACCATGGTCATGCATCATACACTAGAAATTCAGTCCCTCGTTAGGAAGAGAATCTTTCTTAATAAAACTAAAAATACAGCCTCTGCCTCTAGCAGACATCAAAATCCTAAAGGTAGGTTTTGTGTTCCCTGGATGAGGGCTCATAGGAAGCTTCTGTGTTTGGATGATGAAGGCTAACAAGAAGAAAACTTAGGCTGCAGGTGAAACAGAAGCAAAAGTGGACAAACTAGAGAAGTCACAGGCTTGCAAAACTAGATTTCAGATTATGAAGGAGGCGGGAGTTGCTGTATAGCAATTTTGTAAATTAAATTGAATTAGATTGTCAAAACATGGCTACAGACTCTCAGCACTGGAAGATTTTTATTAGCTTTTTACCCTGAGAGCTAAGTCTGTGAATTTTATTAATTGGCTGCAGAAGGCAATGGTTGCTGCTTCTCATGGATTTCCTTTTATTATAGCGTGAGAAATCATTAACTGGGCTAAAAAAGGGGATGGTTCCTATGGATCTCTGAATAAAGGAGTTATCAGTCCCCCTAAAACAATACATCTTGAAGATACTAAGGAATTCTTCCTGTAGATTCTTCCAGGAAGCACATATTTTTGAGGTGTCAGCAAACTGTAGACAGTGGCTTTTCACTGGATCCACAATTTAATAAGTGCATTCAAAAGATCTTTTTTTAAAATTATTATTTGGCATTGGAAACACTAGAAAACACTACGGCAGAATGAATAATATTTTCAAATTCTTTTGATCAGTAACTGTGTCTGGCCAGGCTTAGAATCTTATATTTTCATGCAGAAGTAAATTGATGAGAAGTAACACCGGGTTTTGCTTAAATTCTATTTTATCATTTTATTACTGGGCACATGTTTAGGGTGATAATGCCCCATAAGAAGACTGGTATTACCAGGTCATTTTCTTACTTTGTTTCCAGGCACAGCAAAAGAATCACTGGCATCCACTGAGTGGCTCTGAATCTATGGTGACAGCTTGTCCCATGCTATGACTCTATGAAATAGGATCATAGGATCAGTCATCAGTGGTTCAATCATCAGTGGTTGAATAGAATCACTGTATGATTCTATGACAAAGGTCTCCTGCCTCTTCAGTTTGCCAGGACTTTCCCCATCAGCTCTCATTCTTCTTTATTATGTGCCTGACTGGCCCATCCCACGAACCTTGATGCAGTCCCAACACCTGTGTGACCGCCCCTCGAATCCTGTGTTCAGTTGTGGGCCCCTCAACACAAGAAGGATGTTGACGCTCTGGAGCGAGTGCAGAGAAGAGCAACAAAGCTGGTGAAGGGGCTGGAGAACAGGCCTGATGAGGAATGGCTGAGAGAGCTGGGGGTGTTTATCCTGGAGAAGAGGAGGCTGAGGGGAGACCTCATTGCTCTCTGCAACTACCTGAGAGGAGGTTGTGGAGAGAAGGGAGCTGGGCTCTTCTCCCAAGTGACATGTGACAGGACAAGAGGGAATGGCCTCAAGCTCCACCAGGGGAAATTTAGGCTGGACATAAGTAAAAAATTCTTNGTATGATTCAAAGACCTGCCTTGACTTCCTTCGAGCCTTCAGCAGCGTAAGGCTGGAGATACCCACAGAACTGTAAATTCAGTCCCAAAATTTGCTTAAGAGATAATGTCAGTGCAGTACAGTGCTGTGACAGGATAATGGTCTTCTGAAACAATAAAACTGCCAAAAAGAAGCCAAGCAGTTTATAGGTAATAAATGTCAGGGCGGAGGTAGATGTTTATTTTCAGAGCATCACTAGCCTATTATCCTGTCAGATCATCCTGTTACGATTTCTTCATTCCCATTAAACTAAATGAAGAAAGAATGGTAAGGAATGAGATATCCCCCAGGCCAATCACAAGCCCACTCAACCTGACGGCTCTGGCAAGGCATTAGCTCACATCAACGTATGTATTTATTGAGGAACTGCACTGTTATGGCTCACTAACATATGAGCTTCAGCTAGACAGAAATCCCTCTGCCTCTTCCAGGAGATGTTTACTTGCCAGCCATTAAGTTCTTAGTGCTGTTAAACCATCTTCACGTCTGTGAAGGGGACATACATGGAGAAAAAAAGAGGAGAAAATATTTGTCCGTGTATCTTTGTCTACTGACAAAGACAGCACAAGACAGGACAGGAGGGAATGGCCTCAAGTTCTGCCAGGGGAGGGGTCAGGCTAGACGTTAGGAAAAAATTCTTCACAGAAAGGGTCATTAGGCACTGGCAGAGGCAGCCCAGGTAGGGGGTTTATTCATCTTCCCTGGAGGTGTTTAAGGTGCAGGTGGATGAGGTGCTGAGGGACATGGGTTAGTGATTGATGGGAATGGTTGGACTTGATGATCGGGTGGGTCTCTTCCAACCTGGTGATTCTATGATTCTATGACAACTCTATTGGCTTGGTAGAGATGAGCATTAAATGGGTCTTTGGAGGGGGTTGGCATGAGAAGGAAATAATGGCTCTTTGTTTATGTCCACACTGCTGTGGGTTGAGTGGATCCAATGTCATCTCTTATCTTGACGTGTTTCCTCAGATGAGCATTTTGCCCTGTTCATACGCCTGTTGTTGCTGCTGTTAGTACTATTTAACTATTAGTCTCTGTTTTATGGAGTGGAGTTGCAAGAATAACCTGAGCCCCCTGAAAATCTTGTATGTTGCTAAAGAGAAAAGTGAAGGGGAAAAGGAGCTGCTTGTGGTTTTTATTTGCTGCTGCATATCACAAAGAGAGGAGACCTCATTGCTCTCTCCAACTACCTGAAAGAGAGGAGGGAGGAGAGGAGGAGAGGAGGGAGCTGGGCTCTTCTCCCAAGTGACAGGGGACAGGACAAGAGGGAATGGCCTCAAGCTCCACCAGGGGAGATTTAGGCTGGACATTAGGAAAAAATTCGTCACAGAAAGGGTGATTGGGCAGTGTCAGAGGCTGCCCAGGGAGGGGGTTGAGTCACCCTCCCTGGAGGAGTTTAAGGGACAGGTGGATGAGGTGCTGAGGGACATGATGATCGAGTGGGTCTCTTCCAACCTGGTGATTCTATGATTCTATTGGGTAAGATATGATGAACAGGCCATGCTGGGTTTTGAGAATGGACCTAGTAGGAGTATCTGAAATGAGGTGAAAATAATTTTTCCAAAGGAAGGTAAAATGGGAAGGAGAGACTACCTTGCGAAAGGAATGCTGTGCGACATTTGGCCTCACAAACATTATTTATTCTGTGTGGAGCTTTCCATTCACCAACTAAGTGAAGTCAAAAGGCCTCCAGAAAAAGCAGTGTGACCAAGGGAACTCTTGGCAGCTTTCTTATGCAGAGAATGCCAAGGGCACGGTGTTAACCTTCAGTTCTCCTGCTGGTCCCTTTCTCCTCCTTCACTGGTTTTCCTAAGGCTGCTCCACCTTCACGTAGGGTAGTGGAATTGCATCAACATTTTTTACTCCTTTCTTTATGACCGAAGGAAAAAGGCACAAGATAAAAACCTTTCACAGAGGAGTACTCATTTGGAGATAAGCACTAATATTCCCTGGACGGTAGCCCAGGCTTTAACTCGTGCTGCCTGGGAATGACTGAACATCCAATGGTCACTGTGTGGAGAACATACTCCAGGGGAAAGACTGATCTGAGCACCAAGGAAAAGTGCCAAACGGTCATCTTGAGGTTGTTTTAGGATTATCTCATGGTGGATAGAAGCAGTTCTTTGTGTTTGCTGTTGAAGATGTTGTTTTGATGGTTACATGAGGCTGGAGCAAATCCCATAATAGGGCAGGCAGAGAGAATTGGGCTTGTTCAGCCTGGAGAAGAGAAGACTCCGTAGAGACCTTATGGCAGCCTTCCAGTGGTGAAAGAGGCTACAGAAAAGATGGGGAGGAGCTCTTTATCAGGGCGTGTAGTCATAGGATGAGGAGCAACACTTTTAAGAAGAAAGAGGGGAGATTTAGATTAGACTTTAAGAAGAAATTTTTCCTGTGAGGGTGGGAAGGCCCTGGCCCAGGTTGCCCAGGGAAGCTGTGGCTGCCCCATCCCTGGAGGGGTTCAAGGCCAGGTTGGATGAGGCTTGGAGCCCCTGATCCAGTGGGAGGTGTCCCTGCCCATGGCAGGGGTGGCAGTGGATGGGCTTTGGGGTCCCTTCCAACCCAAACCAGTCTATGATAGAATGATTAAGGGATCTACCTAACCTGATGAAGCTAGGTATAAAACTCTGAATAGCTAATGTTGGGTGAGTTGTAACTTGTCCCATAAATGAATTTCATTACATATTATTGCATATTATTTTAGTAATGCAGTGCAAAATACGCTGTTTAAACTGAGATTATAGGAAAATGGATAGATAGTAAAGTGATAAAAATCAGTTATATTGAATGAAATGATGGAATTTTCAACCGTGTTTTTATTCCTAAGTGTACTTCATAATTAATTTCAAATTCTGACACCTCTGTTAATCTACTTAGAATAAGCTAGAACCAATATATATACAGTTACTCTCATTTATATAAATCATTTAAATGAAAACCATTTCAAGCACTTTAAGGATCTTACCAGAGTTATAACAAACATTTATCCTGCGAAAAGCACTGAGCAAGTAGCAGGAAGTGGAATTTGTTAAAGAGCTAAATTAAGGCTGATGCTACTAAACTCTGTTTCAGTGCAGAGTATTTTCTGTTTATGTCACTGACACAGTCGACTTGTTTAGGTGCTAGCTTATTCAAAGTAAAGAAATCAACTGGGAATCAAAGAAGTGGCAAAATTCTTTACTCCCATCTGGAGGAGTGAGATCTGCTACTTTAATGCTCTGGTAAAATCTTGTGGAGTTCTGAGGCAATCTGTTCAATCTGCTCGTACCGATTACAGTTTAACTTCATCATAGATGCGAAACACATCATTAAAAGCTCTCCATTCCCTGCTTATGCATCTAGGACATTTAGGATAATTTTATTTAACTAAGAAAAATTATTTTTAAAAAACTTTTCTTTCTGTACTTCAATTCAATTCCTAGATCCCTGTCAAAGCTACTTGGCGCTTTAGTGTGCAGGGGGAGGGGAAGATAATTACATCTTTAGAAAATGAGAAATTTGTCATTCGCACTTTCTCAGCCAAACAAAAATGAAAAAAATAAAGAACCTAAATGAGGTCATTCTGGTTTATTCTATTTATTTTCTTCTGTAAGTGCATATAAATAGAAAATATATCATATTTGCGTGTGTGTCCCAGATTCTACCAACCGCTAAGGATGAACATAAGAACATATATTATGTTATTTTTCTCCTCATCTTGTTTTAGGAAAAAGAACACCATCCAGGTTTTCAGTTTTTCATTCCTGAGGAAGGTGAGATTGGAGAAATACGATATGCTCCACAGCTAATGGGCTTTGCATCCATATTCTTCCATTAGGAGGAACTTCAAGGCATGAACTGCCAGGAAACTCACAGCAGACTCATAAGACCTTTCAGAGATGGAGATCAGAACAATTCTGTGAACACTCAGGGCTGGTGTTTATCTGTTTTCATGTTAGAAGGGGTTTTCTTGTGCAATATCCAATGTCCTGCTTGCTGAAGTTTATTACATGCTAACCTAGTTATCAAGGACATGCAAAAGATGCCGATCTGCTGGAAGGTAGGGAGGGTCTGCAAAGGGATCTGAACAGACTGGACCACTGGGCTGAGTCTAATGGCATGAGGTTTAACACAGCCAAATGCTGGGTCCTGCACTTGGGGCACAACAACCCTATGCTGGGAGAAGTCCCTAAGACTGGGAGAAGTCTGGCTGGAGAGCTGCCAGGAGGAGAGGGACCTGGGGGTGTTGGTGGACAGCGACTGAACATGAGCCAGCAGTGGCCCAGGTGGCCGAGAAGGCCAATGGCATCTTGACTTGTATCAGAAACGGTGTGACCAGCAGGGCCAGGGAGGTTCTTCTCCCTCTGTACTCGGCACTGGTGAGACCGCTCCTTGAATCCTGTGTGCAGTTGTGGGCCCCTCAGCACAAGAAGNGTTGGACTCGATGATCCGATGGGTCTCTTCCCTCTGGTGATTCTGTGATTCTGTGATTTCTCCTTTATTTTTTAATCTGCTTTCCACACATGTGAAAAAGACCATCATGTCTTGTTTGTTCTTTGAATTTGCATATACATACAGCAGAGAGAACTTTTCTTAAAGGCAACAATGCTGCCCCAAGAGGAAAGTAAATAGGTAGAGAGTGAAGAACTGAGGAGTTTACAGAGGGAAGAAAGTGGAAGATCAGGGACAAATCTCATAGATACTTGGGAATGGCAAGTAGTATGATGTTTTGTTCCATCCTCAGAGTATCACATCATATTCACTAGGTTAGTCCTAATATGCAAAGTTCTTCATGATCTTGGCCTGACAGAGCTAAAAAGCAACCTCATTTTCTCCTTTTGGCAAGATGAAGCCATTCACAGCAAAGAGAGGGCAAGCAGGTCAGCTTATAGCGGAGGTCTGTGCAATTAGTACTGAAATCCTGCTTCGTATTCTCTTGCCATGGGGAGATATGTCACTGGAATCTGCTCAGCAGAGGTAAAAGAGACACTTATTGGGTTTCACAGCAACTGGCGTTTCAGCTGAGCAACTTGGCTTCGCAGGAGATGGAACCAGAAATAGTCAAACAGAGATAAATTTGCTTTCGAAAAGTTTTGTTTGTCTTTTATTGCAATTTAATTAAAAGCCATTGATATCAAATGATGAGTTTTCTGCTGCAGTAAGTTACTCACACAGTCATTTTCATGCTGGCGATGACAGAATCTTGAAGTCAAGCCCACTAATTAAATTCAGCAAAGAACATCAGAGGGAAAATATTGACGGAAACATCAATTCATGGTTTGTGGAGGTACGATATCCTGTGCACTGCAGCAGGGTCTGCTTGTTGTGAAGTCAATCTCATTCATATTGAGACTGCTTCTTGGGTAAACGGAGTGACAGAAGAGGGCACTGATTCCTGAAACATCTTTTCCTGAAGACATCTGATTCCTGAAACATCCTGAAACACTTTTGATAGGAATGGTTGGACTCGATGATCCAATGGGTCTCTTCCAACCCGGTGAGTCTGTGATTCTGTGATTCTGTGATCTTATACAGACTTGAATTTGCAAGGAGAGAAGAAGAGGGCACTATTGCAATGATAGAGATTTCTACAACTCGAGGGAAATGCCGAGCCAGTGATGATTTATGTTCCCTTTGGGGTGGGAGAACAGTGGCAGTCGCATTGCATAAAGATAAAAGTCCAACTTATCTTAACAGGCTGCCCAGGGAGGTGGTCAAGTCACATTCACTGGAGGTGTTTAAGGCATGGGTGAACGAGGCACTGAGGGACATGATTTAGTGATTGATGGGAACGGTTGGACTCCATGATCAGGTGGGTCTCTTCCAACCTGGTGATTCTATGATTCTTTGATCTTGTCTCCTTACAGTCTGTAACATACAAGCAAAGAAAACTATCCTGCAACAAATGAAACAGAGGTGACCTTTTTTTGGCTGAAAGGTAGAAGTTAAAGCGTAGAGTAGACTGGCTATCATAAAACAGTACTGAGATAGGATCTTTCAAACTCTGTATGGTCCTTCAGTTTTGTCCTCAGAAGAAAAACTTCAAGTCTGGATCGCACTTTACACCAGCTAAATCAAATATATTTTTTGTTCAACTCTTTATAACTTGAAACTACATATAGGCTAAACTGTAACAGACCTTAAAGTGTAAGTAGNAGACTTGAATTTGCAAGGAGAGAAGAAGAGGGCACTATTGCAATGATAGAGATTTCTACAACTCGAGGGAAATGCCGAGCCAGTGATGATTTATGTTCCCTTTGGGGTGGGAGAAGAGTGGCAGTCGCATTGCATAAAGATAAATATCCAACTTATCTTAACAGGCTGCCCAGGGAGGTGGTCAAGTCACCTTCACTGGAGGGGTTTAAGGCATGGATGGATGAGGCACTGAGGGACATGGTTTAGAGATTGGTAGGAATGGTTGGACTTGATGATCCGGTGGGTCTCTTCCAACCTGGTGATTCTATGATTCTATGATCTTGTCTCCTTACAGTCTCTAACAGACAAGCAGAGAAAACTATCCTGCAACAAATGAAACAGAGGTGACGCTTTTTGGCTGAAAGGTCAAAGTTAAAGTGTAAAGTAGACTGGCTATCATGAAACAGTACTGAGATAGAATCTTTCAAATTCTGTATGGTCCTTCAGTTGTGCCCTCAGAACAAAAACTTCAAGTCTGGATCGCACTTTACACCAGCTAAATTGAGTATATTTTTTGTTTATCTCTTTATAACTTGAAACTAGATTTAGTCTAAACCATAACAGACCTTAAAGTGTAAGTAGAAGGATTATGTTGTATGTCTTAGAGACACATCCCATTGATGTTTGGCTATTTTGGAAAGTGTTTGATTAAAAGTGTTGAAATGCATCCAGATCGGGTTGCAGTAAGAATCCCCTTTTATTAAAAACATAAGCTATTAATCCTGACATTCCAAATCTGCTCTTAAAGTGATTGTAATCTGAGTGTACAAATGTATGTTTAGTTGAACTGCATGGATTTCTTTCACTTTGTTCTGATTTCCACTCCACTCTAGAATCCTTTCAACCCTCAACCCATTAGCAATTGCAATACTCATGCTCCCTATTTGACAATCAGCTTAACTCAAAATACACCCGACCAAAGAAACAATCTTGAGAAATCTGTAGCTGTACATCCGTTTGGAAAATGAACAAATCACAATTACTTTCAGACAGTCATTTTCTAATCATTTTTTTCTGTCATTTTTGGTTTTAGCAGGACCCGTTTTTCTCCAATTTGTGAGAAAATAATAGAGAACGATGTCAGTAGACCTTCTACAGTATTTAGTATCTGCTTCTTCCTTCTCCTGAAGCCTGCTACAGAAGGAAATTAAACTCATTTAACATATTTTTTCTTAACAAAACCCCATTACTCTTCATTTTTCCCTACGTGCTTTCAGGTAATATATATAAAATAGATATTATATATTTTATATATATATATTATTGTTCAATTATGCCTGCCTGGCTGGTCAGCTCCCTTTAGCCTTCTCTTCCTCCTCTTCCTTTCCAAAAACTTTCACTGTATTTGCGTTTTCCTCTCTTACAGGATCTTATTTGACTTCCAGGAGTTCACAGACACCTGAAGTTAACATCAAGATGCTTTTTTCCATAAATTACCTGAGAATCCAATTTAAATTCATCTAAGCATTCTGTACAACTCCTTGTATTTTTGGTCTGCTTTGAGTTTTATTCCTTTGTTTCTGGCATTCACTTTTTTAGCTATCTGATTTGTTTACAATTAACTGTCTTGCTGAAAAGGGAAGCAAAAATGTTATCAAATATTTAAACCTTCTTAAGGCTCCTCACAAATAAGAGAGAAAAGCAGTTTCTTGCTGCTCCCATCTTGCTGAAGGGTCAAGAGGATCTAGTCTAAGAAAATTGTAATGATCTTGATACATAGCAGTGCCCATTGCCATATGGGATGATCTGAACTATCAGAGATCTCCTCCTGGTTTAGAACAGATTCTTGCAACAGGGCATGTGGGCTGAAAGGGAGGATTCTCTCCTCATGTATAACAGCTCTTAGAAACCTGAGGCTTTTGGTGAGGGCTGGGGTGCCTCAAAGTTGCAGAGAACCACTAAATGCACATGCAGAAGGGGAGGGAGGAGAGGGGGGGATGCAATTGTGTAGTGAGGTGGGTTGGGACTGAAGGGACTGTTAAATTTGCTGTGGATACACGTAGTTCCTGTCACATCAGAACCGCCTGTTGGTCTTCTCCCTATTCTACTCTCTGTACTCATTCTCAAACTACCAGGCTCGTGGGGCTGGAGTGTTTTTCCTGCAGTGGCTCCCGCTATACTTTCCTCTGCATTCCTCATCTCCCATGGAAGTTGCCTGAAATGACAACCTTGGCTCTGACACAGCTACCCAGCGCAAACACAAAAATCTACAGAGGTTATGAAACAAAACACAAGAAAATTTACAGGCTGAGGGAACATGCATGCCCCAAGAGTTTCTAGAAGAATGTTTTCCAAAAGAACAGAATCTAAGCGATATTCTAAAGGGTGGAAAACCTGCTGATGTGTGTCAATAATAACAAATTATGAACAAGATCTCCCAAAGAAGCCAGCGTAACATCAACAACAGAGACGAAAAAGGCAAAATTAATACAGAATTCATAAAGAATAAATAAGAAAGAGGCAATAGATTTAATTAATACTAGTCAACAAATTTAATAGAAGAAAAGCCTCATAAAACAAATGCCATTTAAATATTTGATGATTTTCCAAGTCTGCTTAATTAAGGTAGGAACAAAGATGGAATCTGTTTAGACTTCTGCATGGTGATTGCCTTTTTGCTGAGTAACATTTTGATTAAAAAATTAGTTCCCCATAGTATCAATAAGGCACATATTAAGGAGATTAAGAACAGGCTGATTCACACACCTGCAGAAGAGTTTGTCAATGAGAAACCACGGTGGCGAGAGATGTTCTTGGTCAGGTTCTGCACAGGCTGTTTCTAGGTCTGTTACTGTCCTGTATTTGCGGAGGACAGCTTGCGATCACCATCGGTAGCATTTGCAGATAACACGAAGGCTGCCAGCGTGCTAAATAATGCAGAGAGTGGAGCAACAGCGCACAGCAACACACATCGCTCAGCGAGCTGACCCCAGACAAGGTTATGCAGCCAACGACGGGGAGGAGCGGGGAGGAGGATTCTCAGGGCTTAGTGTATGAATCACTCGACATGAGTGGAGATGTGTCTGCGGAGAGCAAGCCAGCAAACAGAGCAAGGGAACGAGTCTTTGTTGAAGGATACGTGTTTTTTTTTCCTTTCACTGCCACTCCAATGCTTGCGCATGATTTTTCCAATATGCCTTTTCTCTAGAAAGGGTCTCATTTTCCTGCATTGATGCTCTAAGAAAAACGTATTTTTGGCTCGTACTAAAGTACCTAAGTTCCCAGGAAAGTGATGATGACAGATACCCTGAAGGTCTTAAGAGGAGGATCCGTTTTATCTAACTTAGGCGATTAAATTAAGGCAGGCAAGCTCTTTCCTCCACAGAACCCCCTGTACCTTCACCGACCACACCGAGAATTTCAGCTCTTCTTTTGGGAAGAACTTGACACTGAGTCAGATAAACTAGATNGGCTCTTCTCCCAAGTGGCAGGGGACAGGACGAGAAGGAATGGCCTCAAGCTCCGCCAGGGGAGATTTAGGCTGGAGATTAGGAGGAAGTTTTTCATGGAAAGGGTCATTAGGCATTGGAATATGCTGCCCAGGGAGGGGGTTGATTCACCTTCCCTGGAGGTGTTTAAGGCACGAGTAGACGAGGTCCTGAGGGACATGGTTTAGTGTTTGATAGCAATGGTTGGACTCGATGATCCGGTGGGTCTCTTCCACCCTGGTGATTCTATTATTCTATGTTTCTACGAAAAGTTAAGAGCATCCAGATTTTTATTAGGCCCAAGATACTTCCTGAACTAAATCTATGTCTTGCCAGGAATCTGGGGCTTGAAAATTGAATTTCCAGGTGGTGTAAATGGGGACAAAATCACTGAGTTCCTGAGGTATTTTTATGGAGAAGTAATGGCCTTTCATTTTTTTTCTAACAGTGTGTTTCTCCTCCTTTTTGCCTATCTCTCAGTTTCAGTCATTCATAATCCACTCTCCTGTTTTTCTGGTTTATAGCCATCCCACAGGAGTAATGTGAAACATAATAAATCAGTATTTGTAAAGTGCTCTGAGGCTATCAGGTGGAAGGAAGTGTATAAATGCAAATTGTTACGATTGCTCTCACATGGCTGCCAAGGGACCTGCAAACAGAATCAGGCCCCTGTATATTCAGATGCACACAGACTTAGTCACATCTTGTAAAAGCCTCCAGAAGATAAAACTTCATGAAGCGTAGGAAGATAGAAGTTTAATAAAATATAGGAAAAGATGTTTCAGGGATTGCTCATGAGTTTAAGACTGAATCTTTGTCCTGACAGAGTTTTGCCCCGTTTCCTTCTAGCCCTGTTTATGATACCTACGTTTGGAGTATAGTTACTCCACGTTGTCTATATCAGTGTATGTTGCTCATAATGTACCGATGTAGTCTTTCCAGGCTACTTTTATAGTCAGTGTTATCTCATACAGCTTTTATAGAATCATAGAATAATCAGGTTGGAAGAGACCCACCAGATCATCAAGTCCAACCATTCCTATCAAACACTAAGCCATGTCCCTCAGGACCTTGTCTACTCGTGCCTTTAACACCTCCAAGGAAGGCGAATTAACCACCTCCCTGGGCAGCATATTCCAATGCCTAATGACCCTTTCCGTAAAAAACTTCCTCCTAATATCTAGCCTAAATCTCTCCTGGTGGAGCTTGAGGCCATTCCCTCTTGTCCTGTCCCCTGTCACTTGGGAGAAGAGCCCAGCTCACTCCTCTCCACAACCTCCTTTCAGGTATTTGCAGAGAGCAATGAGGTCTCCCCTCAGCCTCCTCTTCTCCAGGATAAACTCCCTCAGCTCTCTCAG
>WAAB01024426.1:4337-14958 GCA_013389865.1 Piaya cayana
TCCTGTCCCCTGTCCCTTGGCAGAAGAGCCCAGCTCCCTCCTCTCCACAACCTCCTCTCAGGCAGTTGCAGAGAGCAATGAGCTCTCCCCTCAGCCTCCTCTTCTCCAGGATAAACCCCCCCAGCTCTCTCAGCCGCTCCTCTTCTTCTCCAGCCCCTTCCCCAGCTTCGTTGCTCTTCTCTGGACTCGCTCCAGCCCCTCAACATCCTTCTTGTGCTGAGGGGCCCACAACTGACCCCAGGATTCGAGGTTTGGTCTCACCAGTGCTGAGTCCAGAGGCACAAAGCACCCAGCTCCCCGGGGAAACTGAGGCACAGAGCACCCAGCTCCCCGCTTTGGTTGACCGGGTAGGGGTTGGTTTCCCTCGATGGTCTCAACCCTGGCTGAGAGAAGGATGTGGCTGCATCCCCTTCCCTTGGCTCCCCAGCACATCAGAAGGGGGGGTTGGTGCTGGGAACCCCCAGTAGGGACCAGGATTTTTCTCCGTCACTGGTGAGGCTGGGGCTGGTCTTAGGGAGCCTCGTCTTCTCCGGGCAGGAGCAGGGGCTGGAGGTAATTGCAGCGGCAAACGGGCCCTGGTGATGGATGAGGTTGGGGCTGAGAAGACAGATGGGAGCCGGGAGGGCTCCCGGGCTGTGTAAATTCCTCCCCGCTGGCAGGGCTGTGCCGGGGGGGCTCTGCCGGTGTTTATTTAATGGTGGCAGCAGGATAAATAGCGGGTGTAATCGCCAACCGCCGCCGTGCAGCCCCCATCAATCTGCTGACACCGCGGTGCCTCCCCAGAGCCCACCCAGCCGGCTGCCTCCCCCCTGCAACCCCCCAAATCATCAAATCACGGGATGGTTTGGGGTGGAAAAGACCCCAAAGCCCACCCAGTGCTGCCTCTGCCATGGGCTGGGACACCTCCCATGGATCAGGGGCTCCAAGCCCCATCCAACCTGACCTTGAAGCCCTCCAGGGATGGAGCAGCCGCTTCTCTGGGTTGCCTGGTGAAGAATTTCTTCCTAAAGTCTAACCCAAATCTTCCCCTTCTGATTTATAGCTATTCCCCCTCATCCTGTCCCTGTAATTCCTGATCCAGAGCCCCTCCCCAGCTTTCCTGGAGCCCCTTTCAGCACTGGAAGCTGCTCTATGGTCTCCTCACAGCCTTCTCTTCTCCAGGCTGAACAACCCCAACTTTCTCAACCTGTCCTCATAGCAGAGGGAATGAATTGTGATGTGCTGGGGGTTCCATGGGGCTCATAGAATCATAGAACAACCAGGTTGGAAGAGACCCACCAGATCATGGAGTCCAACCATTCCCATCAATCACTAACCCATGTCCCTCAGCACCTCGGCCACCCACACCTTAAACCCCTCCAGGGAAGGGGACTCAACCCCCTCCCTCTTCCAGCACCCAATCACCCTTTCCATGAAGAATTTTTTCCTGCTGTCCATCNTCCTCTCAGGCAGCTGCAGAGAGCGATGAGCTCTCCCCTCAGCCTCCTCTTCTCCAGGCTGAACTCACACCACTCACCTCCATCCCTCCCCACCCTGTGCAGGTGTAGGACGCTACAACCGCATCCCACACCCTCAACAACCCCCTTCTTTCCCCCCCTTCCCCCAGGCAAAGTCTACTTCTTGAAGACGTACCGCAAGCTGAGCTACGCCGAGGCGGTGCAGGCGTGCAAGAACAACGGGGCGGCCGTGGCCAAGGTGGGCCAGCTCTACGCCGCCTGGAAGATCCAGCTGCTGGACCGCTGCGAGGCCGGCTGGCTGGAGGACGGCAGCATCCGCTACCCCATCGTCAACCCCCGCGCCCGCTGCGGGGGCCGCGAGCCCGGCGTGCGCAACCTGGGCTTCCCGGATAAGAAGTACAAGCTTTTCGGGGTTTATTGCTTCAAGAAGGCCGGCGAGGCTGAGCCGGAGAAGGCCGCACCGGCCGGGGTGCACCCCAAGCGCGTGTGAGGCTCCTTTGGCCTTGGGAGCACCCCCTGATTTAGCTGGGGACCCCCCCTCCGCCGGGTTGCTGGGGGCTCCGGCGCGGGGAGCTGCGGGCAGCCCCTGCCTGGGACTGGGAGGAGGTGCCCACACGGCCGCTGCGCCGCAGGCAAAGCCCCCGCGACGCTTGGGGGAAACTGAGGCAGCGGGAGGGGAGCAGCTTTAGTCGCCCAGCCAGGAGCTCGCGCTCGGACCCAGGGCGGCTCCCCAGCTCTTCGCTTATCAACCAGCCTAGTGCATGTGCTAAAGGCCCGGCCGGAGCATGATGTCCCCGTCCTCGCGCCTGGGGACGTCCCTGACACCCCACGCAGGACTGAACCCCCCCCCAGGTGATGCCACAGGCAAGCGGCATCCTAGGAGCAGGGATGCTGACCCATGACGAGCCGCCCTCGTCCCCAGACCCCGACCTTGGCGCTGGGCGAGCACTGGGGGCACCGGGTTAGGCTTCGTGCAGCGGGTGGTGCCCCCGAGCGCCCGCATGCACCCGCCACGCGGCGAGCCCGGCACCGCCGCAGCTCCTTGGCACTCGGCTTCGTGCAGATGCGGCCGATGCCGGGAACGGGGAAGCCCCCGGTGGGCACCGTGCCCTGTGCCCCAGGCTCCCTGCAGCCCTGGCGCTCGCGAGCTGGACGTAGATGAAATAAAAGCTTCGGCTGCTTTTGAGAGCTGAGCTGGGCTCTTGCATCTCCGTCACTGGTGCCACCCACGAGGGGCATCTCGGGGGGCAAGGGGACCCCCGGGCTGCCCTGCGGTTCTTCTATTCACTCTCGAATCCAAACCCTGGAGTCGGTGGTCCCGCTGTGCCCTCCAGACGGAGCCGGGCACGTTCGGAGCATCCCAGCTGCAGCATCGCGCTCGGATTTATTGGGAGCAGCTCCAAGGGAGCAGCAGCAGCAGCAGCAGAACTGAGGCTTCGCGGTGCTGGCAGGGACCCCGGGGTGATGAGGGGGGGGGGTCAGAGCTTCTTCCTCCACGCACCCTCCATCCATCACCTCTGCTGGTTTCCAGCACCGATGACAAGAAAGAGCTGCTGGGACGCGACCCCCTCGCAGCCACCGTGACCTCTGGGAGGGGAAAGAGGGGACCGCGTGGCCACCAGAGCCCCAGGCAGTGGCTACCAGACGCTGATGGATGGCAACCGGGGTGCAGCCCCAGCCCCACAGCTCACACGGGCATCACCCTGATAAATTCATCAGCATCTTCGCATCTTATCGGGGTCGGCAGGGAAAGCCGCGGGGGCCACCGCTGGGTGCTTGGCTGGTGCCGTGAGCACCGGGAGCGCTGGGAGAAGGGTTAGGGGGGCACTTAAAATGAATTTAGTGGCATCCAGAGGATGCAGAGGCTGTGGGGGGAGCACCCCTGTGCTCCCCAATCTCCCCATAACCCAGGAAAACGCAGGCTCGGGGTGGCTCAATGTTAAAAAAATTTATTAAAATGNACTCCAACGGGGACCCGACGACGAGGGAACGGGGAGATAGAACCCAACCCCTAAACCAGAGCGGGACGGCAGCATCGTGGCCCCCTTTTCCTTTCCCACCCCCCCAAATTGGCTGCAGGGACACCCCCCTCCGTGGGCAGGACTTGGGGGGGGGGGCTGGTATAGGGAGATGGGGGGCGAGGGCGTTAAAAAAATCAGCTTCACCCTGTGCCAGCGGGACACGACGGCCCAGGGGGAGATGGGGGGCTGGTGGGTCCATCCCCGCGTTTTGGGGAGGGGGCCAGAGCCCAGCCTGGGAGCAGCCCCAGCGCGGGGCAGGGGGGTCCCTGTGCGGGACAGGGTTGGGGGGGGGGCTGCACCCCAACTCCGGGGGCGCTGAGCGTGGGGCATGCAGGGAGGGCTGGGGACGCACACGCAGCCGCCCCCTCCGGATCCTATTCCCTATGGGGTTGGGCATCCTAGGAGCTAAAGCCGAGGGTTGGGGGGGTTATAAAAGAGGGTTTTGGGGGGNGGGGGGGGCAGGCAACGTCACCGCATCCCCCGGGGACCCTTTGTGCTTCGTGGCGCCCCGGCTCTAGAAGTAGTGACCCTCCTCCATCCAGTCCAGCCGGAGGTGCTTGCGGTGTTTTCTCCGCTCCTTGCGGGGTTTGTGGTGCCGGTGCTGGTGGTGGCTGTGCCGGTGGCGGCGGTGACGCCGCGCTCGGTGCGACCGCCTGGCTAACAGGGGCAAGGCAGGGGACCCGGTGGTGGGAAGGGGGGGTCAGGAGGTACCTCGACCCCCCCCGTTTCCATGACCCCAGGACACCCCATATCCCGATCCCCACTAACGTTTTGTGCAGAGGATTTTGGGTCGGTCCCACTTGCCGGTGCTGTGGCACTTGATGGTGGGGACGTGGCGCTGGGTGAAGCCGTCCTCGCACTGGTAGCGCACGCTGGAGTGGATGGTGTATTTCTCCTTCTTCTTCCCAACCGGGAAGGCGTTTTCCACCTCCGGAGGGGGCCCGCAGAGCACTGGGGGGGGACACACACACAGACCTCGTCACCCCCACCCAGGGGACAAGGGGACACCCTACCCAGTGCCACCGGATCGCAGCTCCAGGATGGGTCCCTCCATCAGGTTGGCCGTGAGGCGTTCCCCGAGATTTACTTCGTTAATTAATGGCCGTACCGGGGCGAGCGCATCGTTAAGGGGCGGCCGGCGCGCTCGAAACGAGCGGCTGGAGGTTAATATAACTTTCGAGATAAGGAATGGGGACTTGATGGGTTTAATGGTGGCAAATTGAACGAATTAAGTGGAGAGGGAAGAAGGGACTATGGGAAAAGAAAGGGAAAAAAACTAAGATTAAGCAGAACTGCTTGAGTTTTCCCGGATCAGGGGCTGGGAGAGGCTTTCTGAGGATGAGGAGGGGCCCGAGGGATGAAGGATGAGGATGCTGGGGGCTGCGGGGACGAAGATGCTGGGGGCTGTGGGATGAGGATGCTGTGGGATGAGGATGAGGATGCTGGGGGCTGTGGGATGAGGATGAGGATGCTGGGGTATGAGGATGAGGATGCTGGGGGCTGAGGATGCATGGGGCTGCAGGATGGGGATGAAGATGTTGGGGGCTGCGGGATGAGGATGCTGGGGGCTGTGGGATGGTGATGAGGATGCTGGGGGATGCAGGATGAGGATGCTGGGGGCTGCAGGATGTTGATGCCAGAGCCTGTGGGACGTGGATCCCGGGGTCTGTGGGATGGAGACAGGGGTGCCAGGGGCCGTGGGACCGGGGCAGCGGGGGTGCCAGGGGCGGGAGCGGTGGGGCAGGTGGCACCTGTGCCTTTCTTGCAGATGTAGGGCAGGTTGTAGTTGCAGGGCACGTCGTTCCACTTGCCGATCTCGTGGGACACCAGCACCACGCAGTCCTCGCCGCCCGCAAAGAAGTTGTCGGGTTGGTTCTCCCGCCAGTTCTCGTATTGCTGGTGGGACAGGGCGGGCGGTGAGGATGGGACCCCCCACACACACCACCCTGCACCCCACAGGAGCCACCCCGAGGGTCTCACCAAGGCCGTGTTGTCGGTCCACTGGAAATCCTGCTCCACAATCCTGTCGTTGAGGCCGATCCAGGTGTTCTCGTGCCCGAAGCCTGCGGAGAGAGGCACCCACGGCTCGCACGGCGAAGGTGAGGAGCACCCAAGGGTGCTGGTGCTCGGTGGGGGTGTCGGAGGGGCTTGCACCCCCCCCTCCCCGACACCCACCGTTGATGAAGCCGTGCTCCTCCTGCGAGTGGATGCTGGTGAGGTGGCCGGCGCGGCGGCGACAATCCCGCTCGGCCTCCTCCCAGGAGCGCCGGCGGGCGAAGTAGCGGTAGCAGTGACCCTGGAACTTGTGCCAGTTGTGGTCGCAGCCCTCGGTGTCTGCGGGGAGACGGGGACGGTGGGGACAGGGTCAGCGGGGGACTCCCCCAACCCTGGGGAGGGATGCAGGGAGCAGCTCCCCATCCTAGAATCATTGGTCTGTTCCAACCTGGTTGTTCTGTGATTCTATGAATCTTCAGGTTGGGGAAGACCCATCGGATCATCGAGTCCAACCATCCCCATCAATCACTAACCCATGTCCCTCACCCGACCCTTAAACCCCTCCAGGGAAGGTGAATCAACCCCCTCCCTCTTCCAGCACCCAACGACCCTTTCCATGAAGAATTTTTTTCCTGCTGTCCATCCTGACCCTCCCCTGGTGGAGCTTGAGGCCATTCCCTCTTGTCCTGTCCCCTGTCCCTTGGCAGAAGTGCCCAGCTCCCTCCTCTCCACAACCTCTCAGGTAGTTGTAGAGAGCAATGAGGTCTCCCCTCAGCCTCCTCTTCTCCAGGATAACCCCCCCCAGCTCTCTCAGCTGCTCCTCTTCTTCTCCAGCCCCTTCCCCAGCTTCGTTGCCCATCGTGGCAGGAGGGTTGGTTCCTGCATCCCCTTCCGAGCTCCCAAGGGGCCAGGGGCTGGGCAGTGTCCTTGTGGGACCCCTCTGCCTCCCCTCACCTTTCTCGCAGCGGCTGCCGCCGTAGCTGGGCAGGCAGAGGCAGACGAAGGAGTTGACCTCGTCGATGCAGGTGCCGCCGTTCTGGCAGGGGCTGGACAGGCAATCGTCGATGTCTGCAGGGAGACGGGAGAGCAGTGGGCACCCGGAGACCCCCGCCACCCACCCAGCCCTCTGTGCCCTCCACCAGCCCCAGGGACAGGGACAGGGATGGAGAAGGATCCTCTCCATCAGCCCCAGGGACAGAGATGGAGCAGGATCCTCTCTGCCAGCCTCAGGGACAGGGACAGAGATGGAGCAGGATCCTCTCTGCCAGCCTCAGGGACAGGGACTGGGATGGAGCAAGAGCCTCCCCATCAGCCCCAGTGCCAGGGATGGAGCAGGATCCTCACCGCCAGCCTCAGGTACCGAGGCTGGGATGGATCAAGATCCTCTCCATCAGCCCCAGGGACAGGGATGGAGCAGGATCTTCTCCTCCAGCCTCAGGGCCATGGACTGGGTTGGAGCAAGATCCTCTCCACCAGCCCCAGGGACAGGGACAGGGATGGAGAAGGATCCTCTCCATCAGCCCCAGGGACAGAGATGGAGCAGGATCCTCTCTACCAACCCCAGTGCCAGGGATGGAGCAGGATCCTCTCCGCCAGCCTCAGGGACAGGGACTGGGATGGAGCAAGATCCTCTCCATCAGCCCCAGTGCCAGGGATGAAGCAGGATCCTCTCCACCAACCCTGGTGCCAGGGACAGGGATGGAGCAGGATCCTCTCCGCCAGCCTCAGGGACAGGGACTGGGATGGAGCAGGATCCTCTCCACCAGCTCCAGTGCCAGGGATGGAGCAGGATTTAGAGCTGCAGCCCCATTCCCCTCCCCGCTTTCTCTGTCTCTGTGCTTTGGGGGGGGGCGCAGGGGGGTGCTCGGGCCGCTCACCGATCTCACAGTTCTCGCCGGTGAAGCCCGGGGCGCAGCTGCAGCCGCAGACGGTGCCGTTGGCGTGGCAGGTGCCACCGTGCAGGCAGGGGTTGTTCTGGCAGGGGTCAGACGGAGCTGTGGGGCGGGAGAGGGTCCCCTGAGCCGGGGCTGGGGGGCAGACACCCCACCACCCACCCCCTGCCCCACCAGGAGCCGGGACCTGCCGTACATTAACCGCGGCACCTTTTCTGCTGGGCCATGGCCGGGCTGCGCGTGCCACGTGTCCCCTGCCACCAGCCCCCTCCCCAGCCACGATTATTATTATTAGCAACAGAAATATTAAATATTTAAGAGGGCTCCTTCCCGGCTCCATTCATAGCTCGTCTCCATTCGAAAAACCCAGGATCCGTGCCCAGAGCATCGCGGTTGCTGGAAACTCCCCAGGGAGTCAATTGGTTTGGGTGAAAGGAGAGAGACTCAGCCCCAAAACCAGCCCC
The DNA here is from genome assembly GCA_013389865.1 of Piaya cayana. Lineage (NCBI taxonomy): Eukaryota > Metazoa > Chordata > Aves > Cuculiformes > Coccyzidae > Piaya > Piaya cayana. The sequence continues at coordinate 12,167 of WAAB01024426.1, forward strand.
ACAGGTCGGCATTGCCTTGTGGGGAGGTCAACCTCGAGGTACTCCTGACCCCCAGCCCACGTCTCCTTGTGCCCCCCCCAGCTCTGGGTGCCCCCAGATGATCCCACAGTGCTAGATCCTGCAGCACCATGATCCCGCAGCCCTGGATCCCATAGCCCTGGATCCTGCAACACCGCGATCCCGCAGCTCTGGATCCTGCAGCCCTGGATCCCACCACCCTGNGCCGTGGATCCCGCAGCCCTGGACCCCACAGCCCTGGATCCCGCAGCTGTGGATCCCACAGCCCTGGATCCCGCAGCCCAGCTCTCACCTTCCTGGCTGGTGTTGTAGGCACCTTCCCAGGCCAGCAGCTCCCGCTCCTCCAGCCCCGGCTCCTCTCCGCTCCCGCTGTCGGCATCCAGCAGTGGGGACCCCCCGAGCCCCCCGAGCCCCGACACCGTGGAGGGCTCCGAGAGCGGCTCTGTGCTCGGGGACAGCCCCGGGTGGGGGACAGTGGGGGACAGCCAGGGGGTGGCTGAGCTGGGGGGCTCTTCCCTCTTGGCTTCCCCAGATGCATCCTCCTCGCCGGGGGCTGCCAGCACATCCCTGGGGCTGGGGACACCCTGGGGGCCGGGGGGCTGCTGAGGGGCCGGAGGGGACAGGAGGAGATGCTCCGTGTCCCCAAGCTCCAGCACAGTGTGGTTGGGGGTCTGGGGAGCCTCAGAGGTGAAGCCCACGGGCACCTCCGAGGCCACCGGCTCCACCTCTGCCGGCTGCTCCGTGACCCTTGAGGTCACCACGATGGGAGATGAAGGTGATGGAAGATCTCGTGGTAGGAGAGACGTGGCTGCCTCGCCGCTTGGCTTGGCTGCACCTGCCCCAGCNGCTCCGAGAGCGGCTCTGTGCTCGGGGACAGCCCCGGGTGGGGGACAGTGGGGGACAGCCAGGGGGTGGCTGAGCTGGGGGGCTCTTCCCTCTTGGCTTCCCCAGATGCATCCTCCTCGCCGGGGGCTGCCAGCACATCCCTGGGGCTGGGGACACCCTGGGGGCCGGGGGGCTGCTGAGGGGCCGGAGGGGACAGGAGGAGATGCTCCGTGTCCCCAAGCTCCAGCACAGTGTGGTTGGGGGTCTGGGGAGCCTCAGAGGTGAAGCCCACGGGCACCTCCGAGGCCACCGGCTCCACCTCTGCCGGCTGCTCCGTGACCCTTGAGGTCACCACGATGGGAGATGAAGGTGATGGAAGATCTCGTGGTAGGAGAGACGTGGCTGCCTCGCCGCTTGGCTTGGCTGCACCTGCCCCAGCATCCCCGTAGCCGGCCAGCGGTTCAGCCGATCCATGGGGAGATGTGGGGCTCAGCATCTCATGGAGCTGGGGAGACGCTGCCTCGGTGGGGCTGGGGGTGCTGGGGACCCCCATGGAGGAGGAGGAGGTGGCCAAGTGGAAGAAGGTCACGGCTTTCCTCTGCCTCTCCAACGCTCCATCAGCCAGGGCCCCGCTGCCGTCGGCACCGTCACCGCGGGGCTGCGGGGCCATCGCGGGGCCCTCGGCCACCCGCGGGGCTGGGGGCAGCGGGGGCTGTGGTGGGACGGAGATCCCATCCTCCTGGGAGGAGGCGTCCCCAGAGAAGTCCTCGGTGGCATCGGCGGGTGGCCGGGGAGCGTCACCACGGGTGCTGGGGGCGCGGGGCTGAACCCCAAGATCGGTGCCATCGCGGTGGCCGAGAGCATCATGGGGAGCGGTGGCGACAGGCAGGGACGGGGATGGAGGAAGGGGTGTCCGTGCGACCCCCCCGAGGTTGCGGGGGGCCATGCGGGGGCTCCACTGGGGTGAATCCCTCCGGGCGGGCGCCTGCGGCCGAGGGGACACCGGGGTGGTGGCGGCTGGTGACATCAGCTCTGCAAAGAACCACAGCCATGAGGGCCTCGAGCCGGCGCATTCCCCGCCAGGCCCCCCTGGTGCCTTAGGGCATCGCTTACCAGGGCTGGTCTCCTCCTCCAACGCATCGGAGGGCGCGTAGGCGCTGGCACGGGGGACGTTCCACGTCTCCCCCTTCACCTCCAGGGCCAGGATGGGGGCCTGGGTGACCATCTCAACCACATCTCCAGCCGTGGTGGGATCTCTGGCCGCCGGTGGGTCCCCAGCCGCCCCCGCGGGGTCCCGGCTCTGCCGCGGCAGCTGGAAGTGGCGCCCGTTGAGCCCGGGGTAGCTGCTGCGCCGCGGGGCGTGGGAGCTGGTGGGTGGGGGGCCGGGGGTCTCTGCCGTCGTGCCGGGGACCATCCCCATCCCTGGTGGTGTGGCTGGAGAGCCCACGACGTTCTCCTTCGTTGGGCTTTGGGACGGCAGCGGGAGGGTGGCCAGGGCCTTCTCGGAGCCAGTGGCTTCTTGTGCCGGGCTGGTGCCAGCCGGACCCTGCCAGGAGCTCAACGGCACCAGGTCCACCACGTTGAGAACTTCATCCTCTCGGGGCCACGCTGGTGAGGAGGCCACGGTGGCAGGTAGGGACGTGCCACCCCCCAGGCCATGAGCCCCCGCTGCCTGCGATGCCGCAGCTGCGGGGAGGTCGCCGCGCTGCACCCCTGGGCTGCTGCTCGCTGGCCGCAGCTGCTCGTCTTCGTCCTCCCCCAGCCCCGCGGGCTCCGGCAGCGTGTCCCGCGTGTCCCCCGACGTGCCCAGGTCTTCACTGTGCTCCACCAGCACGTTGTCGCTGCTCGGAGGGTCGGAGGTGGGGGGATCTGCCAGCTTCCTCTGCCCCTCGGCTGCGTCTGCTGTGGGGAGAGCGAGAGCATCAGCCGGGCCGGCAGCGGGACTGAGG
>WAAB01024427.1:0-34958 GCA_013389865.1 Piaya cayana
CTGAAAAAAAAGCAAGTGATTCTGTGGGGTGAGATGATGCAATAAGAATGCTATTATATCAATAAAAATGATTTCATCTGTAATATTTTGTACAACATGGTACTCCTTCAGAAGAAAGAATAATTCAGCATGTTAGAGATGCAAATAAAGGCTATAACAAATATTGGAAAAATTGAGAACTTTTCTTATGTGACTGTGAGCATTGCTTCCTCATTCTGTTGAAACGGAGGCTAAGGAGGTGTTACTTATGAAAGCACGTGGAGATAAGGAAAGGAAAGCACAGATTGTTCCAACCACTTTGGAGCAGAAAAAGAATGAATTGGCCAGCCCTTCACTGGCTGTGAAGATCCAGAAATGTCATCATAGAACTTATAGTTTCACATGAACACATAACAAAAGAACAAGAGGCAGTAGTTTATCTGTCTTGGTGTTTTCCAGTGGTTGAGGCAACTCAGTATTTTACTTTCTCTCATTGTGTAGGTATACCAGAAACGGTGTGATATCAGAAACGGTGTGACCAGCAGGTCCAGGGAGGTTATTCTCCCTCTGTACTCGGCACTGGTGAGACCGCTCCTTGAATACTGTGTTCAGTTGTGGGCCCCTCACCACAAGAAGGATGTTGAGGCTCTGGAGCGAGTCCAGAGAAGAGCAACAAGGCTGGTGAAGGGGCTGGAGAACAGGCCTTATGAGGAACGGCTGAGAGAGCTGGGGGTGTTTATCCTGGAGAAGAGGAGGCTGAGGGGAGACCTCATTGCTCTCTNCCAGGGAAGATTTAGGCTAGAGATTAGGAGGAAGTTTTTTATGGAAAGGGTCATTAGGCATTGGAATATGCTGCCCAGGGAGGTGGTTGATTCGCCTTCCCTGGAGGTGTTTAAGGCATGAGTAGACGAGGTCCTAAGGGGCATGGTTTAATGTTTGATGGGAATGGTTGGACTCAATGATCTGATGGGTCTCTTCCAACCTGGTGATTCTGTGATATGCAAACTTCCTTCCTGCATCCCTAGCTCTCGCATTCAGTACAGAACAGGCTGTAGCAGGTTTGTGAGGACAATCCTCACGACTCTGTTTTAGGTGAGATTTTTTCTTTGGTGTAGGAGCCTCACTCTAGGACCATCATACTTTAACAAAAGTAAAACTAGGGTTTCCAAAAACTCCTTCAGAGTTCAAGCATTTTGTTTTCCTTAAACAGCAACCGATTCTTTCATTTTTGCACTATTCAGTTTTTTACTATGGTGCGTTCCGTCCATCCTAGGAAAGTTACAAGAAGATGATCCAAGGAGAGGTGTCCCTGTCCATGGAAGGGCGTTGGAACTGGATGGTCTTTAAGGTCCCTTCCACCTCAAATAATTTTGTGATCCCTGGTGGTGTTGGTAAGAAAATTGGATGTTAGCAAGGGATGCCATAGGTAATTGTCTGCTAATAAATGCTGTAATTTTTACTTCAGGTATACAGCTCATGCTGTCATGATGAGTACAGTGTTCCCAGTGGCTGCTGTCAACTCTAAGAAAAGAGAAGGTCATTTTTTAATCACGCATGTTTCTCGGTTTTAGAGTTGAAAATAATCAAATCTTATGTTTACAATAATACTCCGCTAAAGAACTGTTGTGGCAATTAGCTCTACATACATGAGTGACCTCACCACAAAGTTTGCGTGGAGCTTCAAGTGATGTTGTGAGTAGTGGGATGACTGAAGTGTCACTGTTTCAAAAGCTAGCAGTGTAGCTAAAGTCACGTGAAATTTGTTCCGTAAGTCAATGTTGATGCCTGTGCTGCAACGGGGTGCAGATGATTTACAGTTGTATAATCTCTCTTCATCTGAAGAAAGACTGGAGAAGAAAGGGGAAAGATTTCATTACAACAAACCCTGACCTATGCCACTCTGGTATAATTCTTATATTTGAAACCAAGTCCGATCACTTGGTTCTTGTTAGTCTTTATGCTAATAAAATTATGACTGCTCGTTAAATGTTGCTTTAAAAAGTCCATCATAATTGCAGTCTTTGTTCTGTGAAATTCTATTAGTTTTTGCCACAGATGAGTGTTTTCAGATGTAGTTAAATAACATCTTAATTCCAGCTGGGACCTCATTGTCAAGTTTTCTGTTCATTATTTAATCTTAAAATAGTCCTAAACTCCTAGAAATGCTGCAAGGATCACAATCTTGTTGTCCCTGTGGGGCAGTACTTAAGAAGAGAAAAACACTGTATGTTGATAGCCTGGTGATAAGTCTGTCTTGTCCCAAAGTGCAGAATGTGATTTAAATCAGTTTTGCCTCCTGGGTACAGTCACTTTCATAGGAAAACAATATACTGCAATCCTATTCTCATCACTAGAGTGTCAGTTCAGTACATGTGGCAAATTCTGTCTCTGCAAACACTGTACCACTGCCCCATGGCATTGCCCAAGGGCAAAAGCATCCTGCCTCCTCTCTTTCTAGCTAATCACAAGAAGGGTGTAACCAGGAGCTATTGGAGCATGGCTGAGAAGTGAAAGTCATCACAGAAGTTTTTCGTATTCTGAAAGTGCATGTTGATTCTGAAAATCATTGGGCAGATTCATTGAAAAAAGAGCAATTGGTGTCAGTGAGGCTTGCGCAATGTTACAAGGTGTTTCAGAGAAGATTCAATGTGTGCTTGTTCTGCTTTTGTCTTTTTGAAGTGATGTCTGATGGATGTCTGATAAGCTTCAGCCACTCTTCTGGTTCTAAGCTGCCTGAGTGAAATGCTCCATTGTCTTTCCTTTTGCCAGTCACAGATATTGCTGCTCAGGTGATTGTGAGAGGACTCTAGGGGTAAAAAAAACCCCAATGCCATAATTGTTCTGATAAGGATACAAAATGAGTAAAGAATAAACGGGGATGTCTGATTAGCTTATTTTGTTGTTGATTTTACTTTATTTTATGCAGTGTGCTAAGGCTTGAACCTGAAGGGCTAAAGATTTTGGATTGGCTCAGCTGCAGAGAAGGACCATACAGCGAACACCAAGAAATCATCGCTCTCACTGTATCTTTTACATTTTTGGCTGCAGTGCCTGATGTGTAGTTAACTGAAGTATCAATATAATTGCAGTATGGTCCTAATTGGATAATTACTTTTAATACCAATTCAGTTGATCAGAAACCGANCTGCTTTAGGTGAGATTTTTTTATTTGGTGTAGGGGCCTCACTCTAGGACCATCATACTTTAACAAAAGTAAAACTAGGGTTTCCAAAAACTCCTTCAGAGTTCAAGCATTTTGTTTTCCTTAAACAGCAACCGATTCTTTCATTTTTGCACTATTCAGTTTTTTACTACGGTGCGTTCCGTCCATCCTAAGAAAGTTACAAGAAGATGATCCAGGGAGAGGTGTCCCTGTCCGTGGCAGGGCGTTGGAACTGGATGGTCTTTAAGGTCCCTTCCACCTCAAATAATTTTGTGATCCCTGGTGGTGTTGGTAAGAAAATTGGATGTTAGCAAGGGATGCCATAGGTAATTGTCTGCTAATAAATGCTGTAATTTTTACTTCAGGTATACAGCTCATGCTGTCATGATGAGTACAGTGTTCCCAGTGGCTGCTGTCAACTCTAAGAAAAGAGAACGTCATTTTTTAATCACTCATGTTTCTTGGTTTTAGAGGTGAAAATAATCAAATCTTATGTTTACAATAATACTCCGCTAAAGAACTGTTGTGGCAATTAGCTCTACATACATGAGTGACCTCACCACAAAGTTTGCGTGGAGCTTCAAGTGATGTTGTGAGTAGTGGGATGACTGAAGTGTCACTGTTTCAAAAGCTAGCAGTGTAGCTAAAGTCACGTGAAATTTGTTCCGTAAGTCAATGTTGATGCCTGTGCTGCAACGGGGTGCAGATGATTTACAGTTGTATAATCTCTCTTCATCTGAAGAAAGACTGGAGAAGAAAGGGGAAAGATTTCATTACAACAAACCCTGACCTATGCCACTCTGGTATAATTCTTATATTTGAAACCAAGTCCGATCACTTGGTTCTTGTTAGTCTTTATGCTAATAAAATTATGACTGCTCGTTAAATGTTGCTTTAAAAAGTCCATCATAATTGCAGTCTTTGTTCTGTGAAATTCTATTAGTTTTTGCCACAGATGAGTGTTTTCAGATGTAGTTAAATAACATCTTAATTCCAGCTGGGACCTCATTGTCAAGTTTTCTGTTCATTATTTAATCTTAAAATAGTCCTAAACTCCTAGAAATGCTGCAAGGATCACAATCTTGTTGTCCCTGTGGGGCAGTACTTAAGAAGAGAAAAACACTGTATGTTGATAGCCTGGTGATAAGTCTGTCTTGTCCCAAAGTGCAGAATGTGATTTAAATCAGTTTTGCCTCCTGGGTACAGTCACTTTCATAGGAAAACAATATACTACAATCCTATTCTTATCACTAGAGTGTCAGTTCAGTACATGTGGCAAATTCTGTCTCTGCAAACACTGTACCACTGCCCCATGGCATTGCCCAAGGGCAAAAGCATCCTGCCTCCTCTCTTTCTAGCTAATCACAAGAAGGGTGTAACCAGGAGCTATTGGAGCATGGCTGAGAAGTGAAAGTCATCACAGAAGTTTTTCGTATTCTGAAAGTGCATGTTGATTCTGAAAATCATTGGGCAGATTCATTGAAAAAAGAGCAATTGGTGTCAGTGAGGCTTGCGCAATGTTACAAGGTGTTTCAGAGAAGATTCAATGTGTGCTTGTTCTGCTTTTGTCTTTTTGAAGTGATGTCTGATGGATGTCTGATAAGCTTCAGCCACTCTTCTGGGTCTAAGCTGCCTGAGTGAAATGCTCCATTGTCTTTCCTTTTGCCAGTCACAGATATTGCTGCTCAGGTGATTGTGAGAGGACTCTAGGGGTAAAAAAACCCCCAATGCCATAATTGTTCTGATAAGGATACAAAATGAGTAAAGAATAAACGGGGATGTCTGATTAGCTTATTTTGTTGTTGATTTTACTTTATTTTATGCAGTGTGCTAAGGCTTGAACCTGAAGGGCTAAAGATTTTGGATTGGCTCAGCTGCAGAGAAGGACCATACAGCGAACACCAAGAAATCATCGCTCTCACTGTATCTTTTACATTTTTGGCTGCAGTGCCTGATGTGTAGTTAACTGAAGTATCAATATAATTGCAGTATGGTCCTAATTGGATAATTACTTTTAATACCAATTCAGTTGATCAGAAACCGAATCTAATTTCTGAATTAATATCATAATCATAATCTTTCAAAGCATCATGTATTTAATGAATCAGATTCCTGCACAGATATCTTGAAATTACAAGGACCTGTATAAAAACGAGCAATGAATTTCTCAGAAATTCTGCAGTCGGCTGGACTGCATAGCTGATATCTTTAGGAGAACACTCTTAAAAATCTGTGCATCTGAGTACTTGCACTTTCACCTGAGGGATCTGGGAATGGGTTGCATTTTAATGAATCTTCCTGTGCTATTAGATACCACATGCAGCTATACTCACACATACTATGTAACAAAGTCAAGTGGAAAGCTGTTTCATAGGGCTTGATGAGGGCTGTGGATAAAACAATATCCTCCAGAAGGTGTTTACATAACTTATAGAAACTCAGTTTCTATATCACTCAGTTTATTATATTATTATATCACTCAGTTTCTAAGTCAAAGAAAAATCTTCTTAGCAAAGACAATTATCTTCCCGTATTGTGAATAAGACCCTGTTTTCAGAAGTAAATGCCTGGTAAATGAGCTTTTTGTGCATCTAAATTGCACTGAGGAGCGTAGGCTATTTCAGTGTAGGAACAGCCATGGAAAGTTCATCTGGAATACATTTGAAGTATCTCATTTTATGCTTATATAGAAAGTGTTAATGCAATTCTAGGTTACTAAAAGGAAGTAATGATGTACTGGCAGTAAAACTCTTTCAAACTCCAGTATTTCAGGGTCTGTCTTTCACTGGGCCATCTCAGCTGTGTGTCCATTAGGGGTACAACACCAAATGTACTTGAGGATAAAGAGCTCAGGGTACACAGTTGACATGTCTAAATGAATCAAGGATTAAATGATGATTAAAGCCACAGTTTATATGACAGAAAAGGGTATCTTATTAGAATCTGTGAGGTAAGCATCCTGAAAAGCGATTGCATTTAGATTCTTTCACCTCGTACCTTTTAAGTCTTACAGAGAAATGCTTTAAGCATTTACTGCTTCCTGACAAAGTTCAGACTTGTTGCTATTTTAAAGGAAATAAGAGCTGGGGAATTCAGAAAATCTGTCTTTAAAAATACTTTGAATGTGTATTATTTTAAGTTTCAGCCCCAAACTGGAGATTATCTATTCCACAGACAGGAAAAGGGCCTTGGATGGTGGAACGGGAATAGTTTTTCTGCTTTTTTGTTACCAAGCAAGTTTTGTATAACAAGAAACCACAGTCTGAAATGGTTTTGAAATGAAGTACATAGCCACTGTAAAATGTTGAAAATTAGTCTGATTTACAGATTGGGATTTCTCTGAAATAAAGAACGCCAGCAGATACTGAGCTGCTCACAGCCTGTTATCAGCAAATAATTTCCCCCAACGGAGGATAAGGCGAGAACCTTGTCGTGACTAAGTGGGAGTGCGTTAGCTAAACGTGCTGATGGGAGTTTTGAGATTACCTGTGATTTGTCACTGGCAGCAGGTGGCAAAGGATACTGCTGAGTAAAACACTGAGCGGTGAGATGTGCTAGGATGGCCTCCTTTTTAACGAAATCTGAGCTGGCTTCAGAGATAACTACACTTGTGTTAATGTTGCCCTAAATTTTCTCTCCTTTCTCCTGCTGTTGCTTTTTAATACAGAACTTCGAACACTGCAGCTCTGCTAATGCCTGATCTGGGTCAGATATTGTAAGGGGAAGATTCATAGCTGTAATTAAAGATGCACTTTTGCACGTACACATACACACTGTAGCAGGACATCTGGTTAAAGAGAAAAGAGGTTCTATATCTTTTTGAGAACTCTTGTGGTATTAGGTAGAGATCTATTTATTTCTGGCATATAGGTTGTATGTGTTTTTCTCTTTGGGTGAGGAATTTACACAGAGGAGTCTGGAGGCCAAAAGCAAGGAAATCTTCCCATCATTCCTGTGTTTACAATGTGCTGCAAGAGGACAGCAGGGCTTCCAGTGTGCTGTGTTTGCTCCACTTTGCTGCGATTCTGAAAAGCATCCTGGATATTGCAATGTAAATGGTGCACCCAGGAGCATCAAGGGAGAAAATGTATGAAAAACGCAGAGATAGAATAAATTAACTAGAAAAAAAAATGAGGTAATGGATTGTTAATATTGGAACCTCCAGCTGATTGTTAGTGCCTCGATCATTGGTCAACTCGTCAAACTTTGCAAGGTCTTTTTCATTGTCTAGCATGTCCTCCTACCCTGAGTGTGACTCCAGGGCATCTGAAAGCAGAGCAGCTGGCTAACCATTGTCAGTTCTGGGGCTGACTTGCTCCTGACACATTGAATGAAGACCTTGCTTTAACTGAACACAATTTAAAATACATATCTTGAAATATCCTTGACATTTCACTTTATATGTAATTTGAAACAGTAACTGTCAGCAGCAAGGGAAAGGATATTTTCTAAGAGATAACTTCCATCCGAGAAATGTACAGACTTGTAGCTATAAGAATTGTTAGACCTCAATAAAAGTTATTTATACGGCCTCCCCCAGGAAACAGCTTCTGATAACCACGGCATTAAATTTAACAAGATATACCAATTGCAACACTCATTGCAAGTTATTTCAATTGGATTAGCCAACTAGATTTTATCTGTTGGTACCTAGTAACAGATGAGATCTATCATTTTAGATAAACTTCTGATATTCAATTAGTATACAGCTGAGCTAGTACATGTTAAATAACCTAGCTCAAATATCAAGGAGCAGTCTTCGGAGACCTGCACAATGCTGGAGTTTTAAATGCATATATTTTTCAGAAGCAATTGAAACAATATATCTGTATTGTTCACCAAGAAAATATTTATATTACTGGTATTTCTTTTTAGAAACACTTAGAAAGCTGATGGGGAATGTGTGTGTATGGTCATGTACCTTTCTGTCCTGCATGCTGTGGGTAGTTTTCTGTGGGCACAGAAGTAGGATGTGTTCACTAGACCATGCTGGGTGTGAAAGGGGTGTTAGCTTTGCTGAGGTGGTGGTGAAGCTACAGAGAATGCAAGATGTGCACAGCTTCACAGTGGCCTTTGCAGACTTGAACGATGGGAAGTTCCAAGGAGAACAGGAGGCTTTCTGAAGTTCAGCATTCATTTAATTTACTTCCTTTGGTTTCATTTGAGAAGACTATTGAGCTAATGGAATGATTATGACAATGCCAGCCCAATAAGCACTTAATTTATTCTCTACAAATGATAAAAGTATTTTCTTATGTTTGGTTGCAACTAGATCATGTTTAATTTTATCCTGTGTTTGCTTGTGTAGCAATAAACCAGGCTTAATATATTTATTTCATCTACCTCTTCATGTTTTCTGACCATGAACTTCAAAGAAATCATCTCGGCTACACAGAGCTCCTCTAAAACTGGAGCCCTGGCAGCACTCAAGGAATAGCAATACAGGGAAAGGAGTGAAGTTACAAGACTTGTAGATGGTATTGGAATTCCTGAAATTGTATCTTTTGAGACAATATTTTATTCATCACCAAGGATAATGAGTCAGTCAATGACTGCTGCTTGCTTAAAGTTCAAACACATTAATTTGAAGTTTGTACAAAAGCTCACTGAGGAAGATAGGCTTACTAATGGAATATAAAATAAGTCAGAAACATTTATCTCCAGACAGTTGTTTTTGCTGTTTTGGTGGATGGTAAGCGTAAAATAAGTGCATACTTTAAACGAGTGAACAGCTTGAGTGGGCACTCCATGTGCCAGTACAGAATGGTGAAATTAAGTCAGTCAAGAGAGAGTATGATTGATTGAGACTCCAGCGCAATAGGTGATGTACAAGTAGGTGAAAATGCACCATCAATGCAATGTTGCACAGTCCTGTTTAGGTACACTAAATGGTTAAACACAAGAATTTTCAGATGCTGGAAGGAAAGAAAAACATTGCTACCTTTTTATGAAGAAACAATGAATACACCGAAGTGGTTTTTACTAACAAATACAGCTAAGCGCATCTTCAACAAACATGACTAATCATTTAAGATGGATTTTTGGGATATAAAATGGCATTATTTTAGGGAAAAAGATTGTCCTGTGGCTTAAGAAACAAGTCGAAGCAAAGCAAGTCTTATATTTAGACTTCAAGAATGAAAGCAAGTCTCAAATCTGTGTTTTTAAAGAGGAAACTTCAGTTCATTATCCTATGAACAAGGCAGGAGCCTGCTTCATGGGTGGCAAGATGCACAACTAATGAAATAAAGATTATTAGCTAGACTCATAAAGACAATTTGCAATGTCTGTTTAAGAATCTTCTATGGATTCGAAAACCTCTGTTAATTTTACAAGTTTCATTACATTGGGATAGGGAAGTCTTAAACATTTCACTTAAATCTTCATGTGTTTCAGCTGACTGAAACTAAATTAAACTTGCAAAGTTTGGATTCTGAAAAAGTGCAGTGTGTTAACTGACTTTATTCTGCAGCGTGACAAAAAATTCAATGGGATTATAGATATGTATATGCTTATGCTTAAAGAAAGCAATAAAATGTTAATATTGAGCTATCGAAATAGTGACAGCTAAGCTGTCAGAGGCAAGAAGATATTCTTGGTATTAAATAAAGGACATACGTTCTGGCAAGTGAAATTAGATGAGTCATCCTAGATTTGGACATAGAAATTTAAACAAATGACAGTGTTAGTTTTACTCTGAGGATACTTCAAAGTGATTTCTCTGACCCTTGGTGGATTATGAAGTGCAGAATTAGTAAGGAATATATGAGCTGGTCTAGGACTGAAATTGAGACGTGTAGGCGAGCTTTTGCAAAGAGCAACCCATAATAATGAATCGAAGACTGAAAGTTTAGCTTAACCTGACAAATTCAGGAAATGTAGCTTAAGTATTTGTTTCATGTATGACAGGATCCCAGCCACAACGCTTGGTTTGCAGCAGAGTGGCTCCATGGGATTAGGAGGATAAACTTTGTTAGGCTCTATGCCACGTTTGAGACCAATAATTCCTGCAGCAAAGTTCTGGAAGAAAATGTTATTACTGGGAGGACACTTTGTCTTTAGGTGTTTCACTAAACAATGCTAGGCTGATTCCATCTGGCCCCTTTGTAACATTGAGGTGTGTTATTGGTTATGTTCTTCATGAAGACCATACATACAATCCCTCATGCAATGTCAGCAAGATTTGGATTATAGCAAGGTTTCTATACAATAAATATTATATTCATGCATGTGGAGAGAGTGTGTGTGTGCATGCACATGGAAATGTGCTTACAAGCCACTTCAAAGTGCACGGAACATCAAAGCGTGTGGAAATATATGGGTAAAGATGAACCTGCAAAGACAGTAATCTGACATGGCATATAAATTCTGATAAAGACTTTAAAAAATCTATACCTGTAGTATGATAGTCTTCCTTAAAGACTGATAGTTCCTGAAATCACTGTGAAACAGAAAATTCCAGTCTTGAGCTTGCTTTGGGATCATTGCCATTTCCAGTTTAAATGAAGAGCTTTTCTAAGCTGCAGTCTTTTTTTTTTTTTAAAGATTAACTTGATTTTAAGGGATGTAAAAAAGCATAAAATATCTCCCCACCCAACAAAAAACCACTATATATATTTGAAAGTGATTTTCATTGCTTCAGTTAAACAAGCATGCATTCTCTGTCCTGTCCCCTCCCATCTGAAAGATCTGATTGCCCAGACAAAGATGGGACAAAAAGAATTAAATTTAATCAAATTGAACAAGAGCGATCCATTCCTGAGCCAGGTAATTGTTACCGCATGTTCAGAGGACTCAGATCTTCCAGAGTGTAGAGAAAACCTTCCCTGCTTACGTGTAAATCTAATAATGCTATGTTAAGAGTAAAATGGATAGGAAAGAAATAGAACTATGGTGTGGCAGATGAATCATACTATGATGACAAGGACTGATACTTTCAGTAGAAACCAAATAACATAAAGGAATGTGTTTGAGGCACTAGAGGAATCTATGACGTTTACTTCTAAAACTCAGAACATCTGGGTACCTTGAGAGAAGCACGTTTTTGTGAGCATCAGAAGCAGAGAATCCTGGTATTCAGTAGATTTGTATTTCACAGTTGAGTGACTTATCAGAGTTCATGCTGGATCTAAACTCAGTTCTTAAATAATTGACATCAGAAAAAGATGTTATGAATGCTTTACTTTGGAGTCGATACCTTATTACCGGAGAATCTACTCAGTTTCTTCTGGTGTAGGTCCTCTGTTAACTAATGAGGCACAAAACCTCAGTGCAGTTTGAGGAGTCAGCATGTTACTGTCTCTTGTACATGGTGGGCATGTGATGCCCCTTGACTCAATAAATATAACTCTTTTTCTCCTTATAGAAACCTTTTTCTTGGACATCTGGGAACGCAAAATAAACGCTTGGGTAAAATAATAAAGAACTGATGGAAAGTGGCCAGTTAAAACAACAGGCTGATAACATCATGGCAAAAAGATGATACCTAGATACCATTGACCCTTATGAAACCTCCTCTCCTGGGCTGTGCAGATACCTAGGCTGTACAAAATGCATTGCTCCCTGGGTTTTACAGTTAAAATGAATGATTATAAGTACTTACCCTTCTCTTTGTCATGATACCTTTTGAGAGCTGAGGTGGTAGGACAGTGCTCTTTAGAAGCACGTCTGGTCTGCAGAATTTGGATCTGCTTTCTTGTTTAGCATTTTGGGTTGTTTGTATGCATGTTTCTGACATCTGTTGTCTTAATTTCTCTGGAAGGAGTGAAAAGCACACCCAGCACTAACTACTACTCTTACAAACTGCCCAGTACTCTTGNCTTGCTCCCAGGGTGTTACAGTTCAAATGAGTGATATGGCAGCTTACAAGTGCTCTCCTCCAAGATGTCCATACTTACCCTTCTCTTTGTCATGATACCTTTTGAGAGCTGAGGTGGTAGGACAGTGCTCTTTAGAAGCAGATCCAGTCTGCAGAATTTGGATCTGCTTTGTTGTTTCTGACGTCTGTTGTCTTAATCTTTCTGGAAGGAGTAAAAAGCACACGCAGCACTAACTACTACCCTTACAAACTGCCCAGTACTCTTGGATAGGGTCACTGGGCACTGGCAGAGGCTGCAGAGAGAGGTGGTTGAGTCACCTTCCCTGGAGGGGCTAAAGGGATGGGTGGACAAGGTGCTGAGGGACATGGTTTAGTGATTGGTGGGAATGGTTGAACTCGTTGATCCGGTGGGTCCTTTCCAACCTAGAGATTCTATGATTCTATCTTAAACAAAAACTCAGCACAAGCTTTGCATCAATGTTTTTATTCTCTTCTTTCAACAATCTCTATCAGAATATGTAATAAGATGTCTCAAGAATTTGCTACATGAAGCCTACAGTCTGAAAAGTATGTTAAATATGGATTATTTTATGCAATAAATCACATAATAGAAGTTATCCTAATAAACTAAATGAATCTCTTGTATACCTTTTTAAAAGGCAAGTTACTGGTAGAGATAAGAGCAATCAGAAAGAGTAGTGTGTTAATTTCTGGAATTTCATAGTTTGTAAGTAATATCTTGTCATAATAGCATTTGTTTCTGCCTCTATTTGCTAAGGTTAAAAAGGTCTAAACTGATTAACTAAAACCTCAGTTTCAAATGGGAAATTCCACAGGGAAGCATTTTGCATACTTTTAGAATTTCTAACTTTCTTTAAAATAAATAAATGAGAAAGGTAACTACTTATGCTTGGTGTGGGGCCAACAAGACTGATGTTTATGCTGCCTGTACCCCTCCCCACCACAGGAATGCAGTAGGTGCTCGAGCAAATTATGTCTGATGATGTGCTGGTTTCTGCGTGTATTGAGAAGCACAAGAGAACCGATGAGGGTTTCTCACATCATAATGTTCCTTTATCCCTGTTTAGAAGTATTGTGGTTTGTTTTTTGATTTGTGTTTTTTTTTAATCTGGTGAGTCCATGAGAGTTTGACATTGGATGACTTTATGAAACATTCTACTAATTGGATTTGTTAAAATAAATAAATCAAACACTAATTGGTACGTGCCCTGCCATTATTTTTGCTTACTGAATTAGATATAATGGTGTGAAGTTCTTTTTATCATATTTGTGCACTTATTTAAACACCCCCCTGGCGCACACTTCTGCAAATTCAATTATATATTCCAAGGAGGCATTCAATTTATGCAAGGCTGGTTTACATCTAATCCGGGGGCAAGTCTCGGTAACTGATGATAGGTCTGCTCAAGATTAATTAGCATCACTCAGATGAGCAGTGGCATTGTTACAGGCCTGCAGTGTAAAACAAGGGATATTTTATCCTTCCTCTGTGAGCTGTTATTTGCTTCAATATGACCCTTTTCAGGACGGGAAAAGCTTCTTTCTTGTTGGGGTTTCATTTTGTGAAAAGGGGTCAATACCACATGTATTATCTAACAATATCAAAGACATTTCCATTTCCTTTCCTTTTGCCCCACTTAGCAACTGCATTCGCCACTGTCTAGTTTTTAGCCAGCCAGGGAAAAGACTCCAAGATCCCTGTTTCCTTCCTAAAACCCCCTTCTATCTTAAAAATGTATGAAGATGTAGAACCCCATTTTGGTTAGTGTTAAAAATTTTCATTTTCCTGAAACGTCTTTGTGTAGCTAAAACTATAACATATAAAGCTGATATCTAAATTAATCAAATGACATGTTTTCCACTCAGTTTGTGGATTATTTGTATGTTAATGAATAGCCTTATCTCCAAGAAGTAAGGACAAAAATGTAATTCCATCATATGCTGACAGCTACTTTCTCTTCCTCTTCTTCCAAAATAAAAAAACAACCTCCAAACTTGGTGGTAACTAGAAATCTACTACCATGAAGTTATATTCCAGTGATGATTTTGTATTAGGATAAATCTTACCTTTCTTACTTTACCCTCCCCTCCTCCTCTTTATCTTCTAGCATGTTTAGGTGGAGCTTGTGTTGATGTATAGTTCATGTTTACGTGTAGCTCATATTTAGGTATCCACATAGGTGAGATATTTCTTAGGAAATGCTGACTATAAAGTTTACGTTGACATCAGAGAAAATAATGAATCTGCCAGCTTTAGCCTGTCAGCCCGTTTTGAAGTTACTGTCACTACTTAAGTGGACTTTTAAAAGTTAATAATACATTAAGAAAGGGCAAAATGCCAGGGAGGAGAGAGGAATTGTTTGAGAAGCTCTTCTGCAGGGACCAAGGTCAGTAGGTTAGAAAATCATAGAATGGTTTGGGTTGGAAGGGGTCTCAAAGCCCATCCAGTTCCATCCCCTGTCACAGGCAGGGACACCTCCCACCGGATCTGGTTGCTCAAGACCTTGTGGGGCTTTGACTTCTCTGGGCAACCTGGGCCAAGGCTTCCCTGGTCTCACAGCAAAACATTTCTTCCTAAGATCTCATCTCAATCTTCCCTCTTTCAGATTAAACCCGTCACCCCCCCATCCTATCCCTGCATTCCTTGACCAAGAGCCCCTCCCCAGCTTTCCTGGAGCTGCTTTCAGCACTGGAAGCTGCTCTAAGGTCTCCCCAGAACCTTCTCTTCTCCAGGCTGAACAACCCAAACTCTCTCAGCCTGTAGTCATATGGGATGTGCTCCAACACCTTGACCATCTTCACGGCCTCTTCTGGACTTGTTTCAACAGTTCCATGTCCTTCTTGTCTATTTTTTTCGTTCAAAAGGTTTCTTTCCTGTTCTATAATACAACAATAACAGTGCATGAATAAATAATACAACTGTAACAGTTCAAACAGAGAGGTGACTGACTTTTTAACTCATGAGTTTATGTGGCTCTGAGTCCCATTTGGGTCTTCACTTTTAATTCTGCTCTCTTTCGACCCATTATAGCAAGAAGCAGATGGAGACTTCCCTCTTGGTACCCAAGATTCCTGTGGCCAGCCTGCTTGTCTGAGCTCTTAAAATCCACTTCAGTTTTTCCTACTTGTGCTCATTTCCTGCAAATTCAGCTCTCCAAATTCCATTCTGTTGCTTCTAGTAAAGTAATCCTTCTGCCTTATTGTCATGTCACTCTGTGTTTGGAGGTTTCTCCGCTAAACTTTTCTTTCTTTAAAATGTAGATATGTTGCTGCTACAGTTACGACTCTCTGCAGTTTATCTTTTCCTATCCAACTGTACTATGAGGTTAGCTTTCCTTAACCGACAAGGCACTTTAAGGCTTCCTCAAGTGTTGTCTTTTATTAGTAGAAACTCCCAATTAATTTCCAGAAGGTCTCGTTGTATCCCTCCCTCTAACTTTACAAACCCTACTGTGTGTAGATCACCCATTCAGCTGATTATACCAAGGTATCAACACTTATAGAACTATAGAATCACCAGACTGGAAAAGACCTCTTGGATCACCGAGTCCAACCATTCCTATCTGCCACTAAACCACGTCCCTGAGCACCTTGTCTATCTGTCTTTTAAACACCTCTGGGGATGGGGACTCGACCACCTCCCTTGGCAGCCTCTGCCAGTGCCCGATGACCCTTTCTGTGAAAAATTTCTTTCTGTTATCTAGTCTGAACCACCCCTGGTGGAGCTTCAGGCCATTCCCCCTTGTCCCATCCCCTGTCGCTTGGGAGAAGAGGCCAATTACGTTCCTTCACAAATGAAGACTGCTACCCCTTGTTTTGCTACTATTGCTTATTTTGCTTCTGAGACTTCGTAGCAGCACCTGAGCAATTTCTCTGTGTACATGAGGCCTTGTACAATTGTCTGGCTTGATCAGAGAATTTGTTTACAATTCCTTCAAAGTAATAGCTGGGAGACAGCCCTGTTATTGTGTGCTGCAGTATCCTGAACAGAGGCAGTGGGGAAATGATGCCTTTCTGAAGTTGTGCTATTAAATCAAATCTATCAAAATTAGAATGCCTTGCTTGGAGAGCAGGAGCAGAGTATTTGATGTTGTCTCTCATACTCACTCACTGTGAAAAAGGTGCCTTTCATTTGCATTCCATACTCCCGCACAACCCAGAACAGCTTTTTTTCCCCTTAGACATCTTAATGAGCTTATTTAATGTTTTAAATTTGACCTTTTTCACTTAGATTAAATTTAAAAAAAAATAGGGAAACAGTTTAAGCATTATTATTCTTATTTTGACAGCTGGGAAATCTTCACAAGAATATTAAATTTTAAATGAGAATTTTTAAAATATTTTAAAACAATGACACTTCAGAAATATTCGGAGAGACTCTACTGAAACTGGCGAGCTTGCAAGGGACATGAAATCTGCTTTAGTCAGATCTATTTATAGTGAAAATATACACCATGTCAAATTAAATTGTTATTTTTTTAGGACAAGCTTATCTTTCAACTTTTCTTAAGCAACAGAGTGTTTTGGGGTGCCAAGTACGATACCCAAACAACTGAATCATAGTATCGCTTGGGTTGGAAGGAACCTTTAAGATCACCTAGTTCCGATCCCCCTGCTATGGGCTGGGACATGTCCCATTATATTTCCAGTATATATTTAAGTAGAAATAATGTGAAGTTTTGTTGAACAGCTTAGGAAACCGGTTGCAGTTGGAGTATGCATAAAGTCCTTTACCACAGTAAGGATTAAATAAATATTGATGATGTGGTATATATGTTTGTTACTTATGAGGAGTTCCATAGAAACTGAGACAAGCTGGGGTCTTCTTGGGAGCTATAACATAGAAAACATATGTGAAAACTAAAAAAGGCCTCAAAGTCCCCAGTATTGGATGATCCTTGTTGTAAAGGAAATCCAGATCACTCACACACCAACTGTTTATAGTGTGGGCATTGCAGCCTGTGGGAAGGAGTAAAGAGTCAGGAACATCTCTGTGTGTAAGTCTAATTAGTGTCAAGAGCAACTGGCAGTTTGGCTGGCAGAGCAAGTTAGTGTTGCCTTGAGCGTAGCTCAGTCCTTACAACTCTGAAGTGTTAGATGTGTCCAGCTGACTTTGGTGGACTTGTATGTGCAGAGAAAAATTGTCCCTGCTTCCCTGAGAGAGAAAACCAAAGCAGTACAGAGACACCGTTGGTGTGATTAAGGTCTAAACTGAAGGACCCAGGCTGCCTGATCTAATGGATCCAGATCTGAAATATGTTTCTGAACAAAGTTTGCTGGATGAGAAGAGGAATATGCCTGAGGTAATGTAAGGGGTACAAGCTTAGGAGTATCCTCCCAGAGAATAAAATAGCTTGATTTATCTGTGTGACATGAGTTTTGGAAATCTGCGCTTACATACATTGTTTAATTCCACTTTTCCTGGATTTCTCTTGATTCACTAGTGTTAAGGCATCTGCCAGGTTATTTATGGCAGTTAACTGCTTTCAAGTAGTTCAGGAATTGCAGAGGGAAAGATCATTTAGTAAACAGTCTGGAAAGTGTAAATGGTAGTTGCCATCCAATTCTTGTTATTCTGTTGTCAAGAAACTGAAGGATTGTGTTCAAAATTATTGACTCAAAAGACCTTGAGGAATGCTCATGTGCTGCACAGAGCTTCGCGTTTTACATAAGAGTTGTTTAAAAGAAAGACTGCGCTTTCCGTTTGCATAACCTAAACTTATGTAATTCAAGGCTTGAAAACAAAAAGAGGTGAGGATTCGGTGTAGGAACACTGATGCTGTGCTGATTTTTGAATGTCTGAGTTGGAGGCTTATGTAATTAGGTATTATTTACTGGGACCCAAATGCAAATGTGCGACTGCCCTGGAAAATGTAAAGGCAGTAAGTAAAATAAAGGAAACTGTTCTAAGAAGCATTAGCATGGAGGGAGTAAACCAAAACCTTTTAAAAGATACAAACAGTGGGAAGTTAAAACAGATTTTCTGGGTAACTTGTGTGTTACCTTAAATCTTTATATGCAGGAAAATTATTTTGTTTTTTCTTCCCCTCCTTGTGTAAACTCATGTACAAAATATTAATGTAAATGAACTACTGCAAAGAGATATAAATTATTAATACAGGAATGTATTCCTTTTTCTTTTTTTTAGGTGGCTGTTCATTTGATGAACACTACAATAATTGTGGTTACAGTGTAGCTTTGGGAACCAATGGATTTACCTGGGAGCAGATTAACACCTGGGAAAAGCCAACGATGGATCCTGCTGTCCCAACTGGTAAGAAAGAAGCCTCAGCAATCAGGGTGTGGGTACTATTCTTTGAGAAAATCAGCTATTAGTCCTATATGAGTCTGGGTACTCACAGTAAAGGGGTAGGTTTTTATTCAGTGAAAAAGACTATTTGGAACACAAAAGTCATCTGACAACAGAATTTGTGAGATGGTTTTTTACATTTACCTTTTAAGACCCTTGCTGAATCCTTTTATGCTCCTTGTTCATATTTTCGTCCTACATATAACAACAAGAAAAATGTTTGGGGTATGACATTCCAAGGTTTGTCCAGCTTTTTGCACGTTTCAGAATCTGAGAGCTGCCTTATCTGGGGAGACACGTGCTTGAGAGGTCAGAATAAGAAAAGCTTTGTAAAGTCAGGCAATACTGGACCTTAGAGTTTGCTGTTGACCCTCTAACTGTTTTTACTTCTCATTCTGAGACAGACAAAAAATTGTCTTTTCTAAAGGATTCCTAAAGAATTAACTGTAGTATCTAGTGCTTGTTTTGGTTGGGATTTCAGCTAGTCATATATTCAACAGAAAGAGTTACCAGAATAACTAATTCGGTAACATATATTGAGAACATCCAATGTTAACATAAACTTCCATGTGATACTTGGAATGTTCTCTGAAGAGTTCATAGTAATGGTAACTCAATAATTTTCTTTCTCATTATAAATTGATACGATGTATGTAAGAATAAGATCTCTAGCCTCAATAAAAGTGCTGTGGAATGTTTTGTTGACATTGAAAAAGAACTTGTTTTAAGAAAGCACACACATTTTGTAATAATCACAGTTTGTCTGTGTTCCTTTGCACCTGAAATAGCAGTGCAAGCCCCTTTATAGCAGTTAACACAATGACAAATAGACCTGACCAGCTAGTTAAGGTTTTGATTTCAGTCCTAAGGAAGAATTTGTTGTGTTGTTTAGTGCATTGCACTCTGAGAGGCATGAGCTACATGGCAGAACCGGAATATCATGTTGTTCAAGAGGTATTCTTATGCCTGTAATTATTGGGATAAGAGACTTGTAATTGCTAGCTTTCTGTTAAGGATGCTATGTAGAGCAGATACAAAAATAGCTCCCTATAAGTAGCCATTTACCAACAATCCAGGCTTCATTTCTGTCATTAGAAAACAAGCCCACAAGATAGAATCATAGAATAGTTGGGTTGGAGAGGACTTTAAAGATCATCTAGTTCCAACCCCCCTGCCATGGGCAGGGACCCCTCCCACTAGCTCAAGTGCTCAAGGTCCATCCAACCTGACCTTGAACACCTCCAGGGATGGAGCAGCCACAGCTTCCCTGGGCAACCTGTTCCAAGTTACCAGCCTAGAAGCAGTTTCTCAGTCACCAAAAGTTGGTTAAGTTATTAGAGAGGTTTTTTTTGAAATGGTTAGGAACAGGATATTTTAAAGTACATAGCACCTAATGCCACTTGATTTGGCCATGGGCATAAGGGACCTTAATAATTATGAAAGCTGCCATTCTCTGGTCTTCCCTAGAAGAATGCATTTCATCCTTCTGAACATTGTTTTTTTTTGATGACAGCAATTTTATTTCTATGATTCCTCTGCTTCTACATTGATATGTCCTGTTCCCTGTCTTTGGTAAAGACTTAGCTGGTGAGATGTGATAGGTCTTTGAATTAACCAATTCCAGAGAGATCTGAAGGAATAGGAAAATACACAGTTTTGATGCAATGTGGAAAGCAGTGAATAAATGGGAGGGCTTGCGTGACTTGGATTGGATGAGTGCAATATTTAGTCAATCCTGAATGTCAGGGTGAACCTATCTTCCTGGCCTTTGTGTGAAGGTGTGTTGTGATCCAAGCATGCTGGCACCATAGTGAAATTGAGACAAACAATGTAGTAAACATATCACAAAATATAAACCCCAAACCACTGCAATGTAGCTTTTAAAGTGGCTTTCAGAATTATGTCATCTAAAACTAAATAGAGATGTATGTTTACCCCTTAGTCCTTCATTCTATGCGGTCTACTAGCACTAATTAGAGCCGCAATCTAATAAAGGTTAGTCATCAAATAAGAAACACAGGAAGCTTTATTGTAGAAAGATGGAAAGATAAAGCAGCAATCAATTTTGAACATGATGGTGAAAAAATTTATATAAAGAGATTTTAAGGAGCATAAGGGGAAATGACTCAGATTCTCATGTTACTACGTCGTGTCTTAAGACTATTCACGTAGAACTATATAGGTGAAATGAGGAGACAGATAAAGATTGACCACAGCAAATGTGCACAACAGCTCTAGTAACAAAACCATGTTTTCAAGAGCTGTCCAAATCATGCTAACTTTGAAGTAAATTATAGTGGTCAATTAAACTGCCCCAAGCTAGCAGAGGCATTAGAGCTATTACTGAGAGTCTGTCTTGCTGGATAGAATTGTAATACGTGCTTGTGTTGTTTACTTGTTGAAAAACTGTTTTGGGAAAACAGAAGATGTTTACTTAAAATTCATCTAGTGGCAAAGCTAGGCAAAAGTAGTGTTGAAGAGAACATTTCAGTTCTACAGGCAGGGTCATCTTTTAAACCAAGGTGCTAGGACGTTCAGTGATTGACTTTCCATTCCATTTCATTTAATTTCTTTCCAGCAGCTGAAAGCAGCAGAGTGTAAATCCACTGAGCAGCTGGGAGAAAGTGGTGGTAACAGAGGTGTTTGTGGAATAAGCATCTTGTGGTGGCCAGTCACAGCGAGGAAAGACCCTTAGCACCAACAGCGGTGACAGGAGTGCCAGAATGCATAGAGGTTTAATAATTCAAGCAGTAATGCCATTTTATTATTATTTTTTTAAATCAGGATGATATTTTACACGCTACCTTGCTTTTGTAGCTGGAAAGATGTTACCATTTCCACGATAGTCTTTCAAAAAACCAAAAAGTAAGAAGGCATTAGGTTGGTTCAATGGTACTAAGCAAGTCTGCAGTGCAACCTGCTGGGAGATGTTGGCAAAAAGCAGGGTCTGCCCTAGCCTGGTCAGCCAGGCTGCCTTAACGTTTTACAGAAGAAAATAGCTCTGATGGTAATGTATCAGCTTTCGTAAGTACCAGCAGGTCCCTTTGAATTCAACCAAGTCACAGAATTCTGGCCGCCTGAATGCTAATGATAATATCTAGCACATTTTACAGTACTTCTCATTATTAGATCTCGGAGCGTTCTTCAAAGGAGGTCAGTACCATGAATGAGAGCCTGAGTCTATAGTGCTGTGTAATTCTCTGCTGACACGCTGCTGTAGAGGTCTTTGCCCAAGGATGACTTTCTATTCTTTATTTTTTGAATTAAAATGTCAAAGACGAGGTGGGGGAGGAGAATTAGACTGTTTTATTAACATTATTGAAGTTCGTAGGCAATTTGTTTTACTCCATTGCTAGCAAATAAACTGTTTACCATGAATTCTATGATTAATTCCTTTGGGCTGGAAACAGTTTTAATTGGGGGATTAAGAGCCAGATGTTTGTTGTTTTGAATAAATGTTTCAAAAACGTGAAAGAAATTAATTGTAGGCATCCAATCCCCAGACTTTGGTGGGCTCTCATTCCACCTCCTTGTATTATACCAGGAGTGATTATAACAAAATATTCTTTAACAGATGGGTGTTTACTTAAGCTTGAATACCCTCAGTGATGAGTATTCTACAGCCTTTGGGCTGCTTGTTCCACTCTTTGAGTTATAAAGCTTCTCAGTCTTTCGTTTTCCTTTTTACGGCTTCATATCATTATTTTTTGTTCCACCTTTGACTAGGTAGAATGGTCAGTTGTTGCCCTCTTTTATAACCTGTTTTGGATGCTTGTGTGCAGTTGTTTGTTTTGCAGGACTAAACATGTCACAGTCCTTTCTTTATTCATGATTTCATTTCCTTCCTTCTACACTCTACCTTCATTTATTGCTTTCTTATCTTTTTTGGATATTTGCCTAGAGCTGTGTTACTGAGCAAGAGTTCCATACTCTGCATGACAGTGCTGGTAGGGCACAAGAGTTGAATTCTGTTACAGAATTTCTAAGTACAGCCAGTAGATTTCTCCTGTTCATCTCTGTTTCTATGTTACAAATTTTTATTCCCCTGCTTCTGTAAATATTCAGGCTTTATTTGCTGGTATAAACTGATGTGAGGTGGATGTGCCCCTTTAGTTTGTGATCATGGAAGTTATTTCCTTGGTGGTAGAGTCCAAGCTTTTCTTCTTTTTTGGGGGGATGCTTGTTAATACAACAAGCAAATGTGTTGTTTAAACTAGCTAGGCAGATGTAATGGTCTTATTCTTCACATCACAACACAGTAGTTTTCTAAGGACCCTGGACTTGCCTGCTCTTGCAGCAGTTGCAAGGGTAATATTAATAATGAAAGGATTTAACATTTGCATGTTCAAAGCATTTTGTCATCATCAGCTAATTAACTTCAATGGAGACTTAACCAGGCCTGACTAGACTTAAGTAATTATTTTAATTGTATTAAACACGATTCTACTCTGAATACAAAGTCACAGAATGGTTTGAGTTGGAAGGGACCTTAAAGATCATCCAGTTCCAACCCCTCTACCGTGGGCAGGGACACCTCCCGCTGGATCAGGCTGCTCAAGGCATCGTGCCATACATCTTTATGCAGCAGTATTCCCTGGAGTTAGAGCTACTGTTAATCTCAAGTTTGCTTTTGTGAAATTTCCTTCTTCCAAGTTAGTAGATAAGCCACCAGCACACAGAAGCTGAAGATCTGGCCCCATCTGCCTGACTGCTTGCTTTGCTTCTTGCATGTAAACTAACACTTAGTGTAATTGCTACTTTACTCTGTGTGTGTGTAGATATATAGAGATATATATCTATATGCATGCTGCATATCACTGCTGCTTCTTGCTGAATTGCTTTCTAAGTAGGCATCCTGTTTGTCTAGGAAACAGAAGCTTAGGTGTTAAGAATTTACAGATGAGCAAAATATTTGGAACAAATTATAGTGTTTAGAGACATATTTATAGAATTAGAGTTGCAACATTTATATGTTACCTAGCAAGTGCAAATTGCCTCACTTTGCTTGCGTATTCGGAGTCCACAATTTTTTTTGCAAAAAGGAACAGGATCTGTTATTAACCAAAAGTGGTTTTGTGGTACCAAAATGCTTTTTAATCATTCTAAGAGCCAAACTTTCTTGTGATGTTGAACTCATGGATTGGATAATGTGAAATAATTGTGGAAAATCCCACTGATACATAGTTAAATGGATTTTGTGTGTATATTTCTGTAACACTTATCAAGTAGCAGATAACTGATGTTATACTGTTGGCTCAGAAGTGCACACGTAGCATCTTTGTATGCTTCCTCTCTTTACAATGGAGCTAAAGGATTCAAATTGGTTTATGGTGCTTTGGAAGCCTGTGTCTGGTTAGTACATCTGGCTGCTAACTACGCTATTAGTATTTAAGGCAGTTGCAGTATTGAAAGATCTGGTTCCCCATTCAGAGGTGTAATCAGTATTTGTTCTATCATCTTCCCTCCTGAATGTGGAGGAGGAGTCTGTGCTGAATCCCCTTGATGGTGGATGTCTTGAGATAATAATCAGTGAGGCTAAGGCACAAATGGATTCTCAGTGCTTTTTTTCTGTAAGTCTGTATCACATGGCCCAATGAAACGAACAGAGCCCAAGAGTTGTTTATTGTGTGCAACTCGTCACTTATTTGAATTATTGCACCACCTTACTGGGATTTTTGCAGAATTCCTTTTTCTCTCATAGCAGAGTTAGGGGTGTGGATGTTTTCCACATCTAATTGGGCGTGTTCTTTTGGTCCAGTGACTGGAGGGTTCTCCTAGCTTCTCACTGAAAGAACAGAAGGGTTATTATCATTAGTGTTGCTTCGTGAACTACTCATTTAGCAGGCGAACATCATAGACTTGATGTATATATGAATACCAGATGGCTAAATTCTACTTGGGCTCCACTGAACTGAGTGAAGTTTTATGTTAGTCTAATAGGCCAAATGCTTTCCTGTGTCACCTTCCTCTTTTTGTTGAGTGGCACCATGGAGTTACAGCATGAATGAATAATAATGAAACAGCTTTCCTTGAGGAAGGTGATAACCATCCATCGATGCTTACATGGAAGGTTGGCAGGATCCTTTAATTTCATTCAGGAGTTTACTGGTGTGAAGCTAGCGTTAACCCCTCTAGAAAGAACAGAGTGCCTCTCTGCACAGGTCAGACATTTGTCTTTTTCTTCTTCAGGCTAGGGTGAATGCCAACAGGAGTTAGACTCAACATTTGTAGATTTGAAAGGCGATTTGATAAAATTAACATTTTCCTGTGTCTGAGTATATTAGTTCTTGCTTACCAGAACATACAAAAACAAACTTGTTAAAGGAATAAATTAAAAATTGTTTCTGTGTATGATGAATCACGATGCTGTCTGAGAGGGAGAAAAAAAATGGCTCAGCTGTCTCTCTATTTTTTTTCTCAAAAAAAAAAAGTATTTTTTGTAAGGGAAATTACTAAGAATGAGTCAGAAGTGTTTCTCCCCACTCTTTCACTTCCCCATAGCCTGGGGATAGGTAACAGGTAATCAACTGGAAGTCATTTCTCAGCTTCTAAGGTCTAAGCAGAAAGGGATGTCTGGAAGCTTTCCCCAGTGTGTTATCACTGTGCTTTACTGCGCAGCTTCGTGTCTGTGTTTTGAGGTTCCATTCTATGATTGCCATTGTCAATAGATCTTCCCCTTTGCAGAATTTTATCCTGATTTTACACAAACCTGCTTTGATGGGGTTGGTTTCTTCATTTCCTGAATTTATTTTATTGGGTGTGTGAGAGAATGTTTAGACTATTGGGAAAGTGCACTATTTTGGCACATTTCTGAATATAGAGTTTTGCCTGGAATGTAACTGTGCAAGGGAACATTTTCAGCACTGATCTTTAATTAGTCTTTTTCTACCCAAGTAGGGCTCTCAAACTCCAGTTTTATGACTGATTCTGTAATGGTTGCTTGAGGCACAGCACTGGGAGTTAGGGGTCAGTCAGAGGGGTGCAGTCATCCAGGATTTCTCATCAGGTCTAGGTTATCAGACTAGACTAGACATAAGGAGGAATTTCTTCACCATGAAAGTGTGGAGGCCCCGGAACTGGTTGCCCAGGGAAGTTGTGGCTGCCCCATCCCTAGAGGCACTGAAGGCTGGATGGGGCTTGGGTATCCTGAGCTAGTGGGAGGTGTCCCTGCCCATGGCAGGGGGATTGGAACTAGATGATCTTTAAAGTCCCTTCCAACCCCAACTATTCTATGATCAGTAACTAAATCATACCTGCGTTAGTATAAAATTTTGTTTCTTCAGCAATGAACACCGTGAGTCATTGCTTCCTTTCCACAGAACCAATTTCAGAAAGGTGATGACTTACAGCAATTAGTCTTCAGAGTGATTCTTAGCAAATACTTGTTTTCTGTCTTGTGTTTCTGTGTTCTAACCTTTCTAAGGTTAGAAAGGTTCTGAAGGTTCTGTAGAACCTTTCTCTCGCAATTGGACATACTGCTTCTAGATTGGCTAGAAAAACTGAGGGACCATTTGACCTAAGTACGTGTGAAATAGCAGACCTGCAAATTAAGAATATCACACTTAAAAGCTAAGTAGTTAGCGAGCTCTTCTGTGATGTAAGATACAAGAGGAGCTGATTTAATTAAGAACACTCACCCCTCTAGAGGCCTTCTGCTGAAAGGAAATTGTATCTTGATTTTTAAATACCATGTCATTCATGTTGTAAGTGTGAGATGGAATTTCTCCTTATGTGCCATCGAGAGGAGTCAGCAGAAGCGCATTTCCACTTTAGATGTAGAAGGTGCTTCGGTGCTGAAATCAAGCTTAGCAAGGATGTGTAGTTTTCTCTGAGTGGTATAAAGAAATGTCATCAAAGGAATCTGAAAGAATGATTTCTATGAGGGCCTTTTAATGACCCTGAAGGGATTGCTCTCTGCAGGGATACATGTAGTTACTGCACCTTGATGTGTTAAATGCTACATTTGAACTGTTGTCAGTCTATTTCTGATCCTTTCCTCTAAAAGCTGTCAGAAATAGAGCTGTTCGTGAATGTCAGGACCTTTCCATTATCACCATTAAGTGAGACCATGACACTTCTAAAGCATTGCTGTAACATCATTCAGCATCACACTAGGAGGAAGGACGAGAAAGACAAGAAAGCAATTGTGTGTGTTTTTCCTCCATGGGTTCAGTACTGAAGCATATTAATTTTTCTCGGCACCTGTTGGCAGGGACTGATATCCTTCAGCATCTTAGCACCCAGACTTCCTTTTTTGCTCCTTGTTATTTTGAGCTCCATTAGAACATGCTGTTTGGAAGCCAAGTGTGTTAAAATTATTTTTTTTAGGAGCCAAGTTAGTTAATTGTATAACACCACCAATGGAAAAATATCCCTTGTGAAAAACTTCAATGGCTTTCAGAGTTGGGGGATAGAAGGAAGACAGGTTTCTTGTAAGTCACTCCTCAAATTCTGTGTTCAGTTTTGAGTCCCTCACTACAAGAGGGACATTGAGCTGCTGGAGCGGGTCCAGAAAAGGGGAACAGAGGTGGGGAAGGGTCTGGAGCACAAATCTGATGAGGAGCAGCTGAGGGAACTGGGGCTGTTTAGCCTGGAGAAATGGAAGCTGAGGGGAGACCTCATTGCTCTTTACAGCTTCCTGGAAGGAGATTGTAGTGAAGTATGTGTTTATCTCTTCTCCCATGTGACAGCTGCTAGGATGAGAAGAAATGGCCTCAAGTCTTTCCAGGGCAGGTTTAGATTAAATATTAGAAAAAAAATCCTTACTGGTAGAGTGGTGAAGCATTGGAACCAACTGCCCAGGGCAGTGGTGGAGTCTCCATCCCTGGAGATGTTCAGAAAGGGTGTGGCAGTGGCACTTGGGAATGTGATTTGGTAGGCATGATGGTGTTAGGCTGATGGTTGGAACTGATGATCTTGGGTGCCTTTTCCAACCTTAATGATTCTATGACTCGCAATTCTGTTGAAATAAATATGATTGGAATTGGAATAAATTGGAATAAATATGATGGTATTGGAATAAGACTAGAACATGAAACAAGCTTTCACTAAGGTGTTTTTTTTTGTTTTAAATACTTATTTCTATGGAAATTTCTCTTATAGTAAGGAAAGATTCATAAGTTAATATTCATTCATATGAGAGAATTCAAGATAAGAAGAGAAGCAGGGTTAGGGAAGAATGGCACTAAACAATGCGTAGGAAGAATGAGGGATAGGGAAGGTCTTTCTGGTGAAGATAAGATACTAAAACTGATAAGCGTGAAGGTAGTGGATACTAAGGAACAGAGGAAAAGCAGTGATACAGTAAGAACAAATGTTTCAGAAGAAACAGGTAGATCCTAGTGAAACATGGGATTGACAGGATTAGGGAATATTGCAGGTCAAGCAAAACCTAGGACATTGGTCATAATGTTTCAAGAGTGATTTTTTAAGTATAAAGAATTCTGTTCTGAAACAATAAACCTCTTTTCCATTGGATATTTCTTCTTTAACCTGGAAGGCTGGTTAGCAAGCTAGAAATGGAAAAATCCTAAAGGAAAGAAGTTCAAAGAGAAACATGACCTGAGAAATCTGCATGGGGCAGGTTGCCAAAGCTAAGGCAGACCACATTTGAAGAAAGGAAGGTGAAAGTTAGGAATGGAAAGATAAAAGCTAACAGATACGTATTTACAAAAAGAAATACTTAAGAAAACATAGACAAAATTGCTTCTCAGAATTGATCCAAGAAAGCAACTGGGCCATTAAACAGGCATTCAAACACAGGCTGAGTTTAATACAGGAAAGGCAAAAATGAGTAAAGTTTTGCACAGTCACTCATGAGCTTTACAGGCACAGCTTTGCTAAGTCTGTCTGTATGAATTTTCAGTTTTCTGCTGTTTTTTAACATAGAGTCAATGATATTCTCCACAAGTTCCTTAAATTCAGTGAGAACAGGGTATAATCTCTTACCGAGAATGGACACTTTCTTCTTTCTTAGTTTTTTCTTTTTATTTTTACTTCTAGCACAAAGCTATCACACTGCTTAACAGACTCTCAGCATCCAAGTATGAGGCTATGGCACAGTATCTAAGATTTAAATGCTAAGAATCATTCAACTCACGTTGTTTTTTTTACCATAGGTCCAATTCAGTGTATAGGGAAATAACTGGAAGTCTTTCCATGAGCTTCAGAATAAACAGTGTGGGGACTCATAATGAGCACTGTACATTATTTTCAAATACTTCACTGTTTAGCTAGGAGGATACAGATTGTTTGCAATGGATGGTAATAATCTCTGTTCACCGGTTCCGCTGAGAACTGTTGCTATTGAGAATTTGTAGGGGAAAAGAGTTCATTTTTTATGCTTAGGAGATATTAGCGTTTGCTATTCCCAGTATTGGGTAATTAGTGCATGTAATTTGGCACATGAAAAATACTGGCTTTCAGTAAGTCTGTTTTCCAAAAGTCATTTATACACGTACAAAAAGAAATTGATAGCAACAATATTAATGTATTCTCACAGGGAATAATAATGTATGCTTCTCCTGCACAGGCAATCCAACCTCCTCTATATCATTCACCTCTTTCAGAGTGGAGTGGGAACTGTTGTGGTTGTATTCCTTTGAGATGAAAGTTGTAATATTACAAATTGTTACTTGTTTTCAGTATTGACTAGGAAAATAAATGCAATTATGTTTATGAATGTTGAAAATTAAGCAAAATAAAGCGATTGTGTGTGTTTGAGGGGATTTTCAAATGGAAAGCTGTATTCACTAAATTTTCATTGGCTCTTTTTCTCACTGTCATGTTTTATGATGTGAACTCTCAATTGAATGAACAGCTGCAGTAAAAACAGCACCAGCCAAGTCACAGGGAATTCATAGGAATCTGAGACATTTCAGGCTGTAACACAAGCCCTTTGGGGCTCTCACTTACCTTGAAAGGCCCCAGGTTTTATTAGCGTAATGCCTATAAATATAGAGAGATGTCAAGCCCTTATTTGCAGTCCTTCCATTGTCACTGTAGAGGAAGTTTATGTTTTTAATTGTGGAAACAGCTTTTTTCTCCTCATCCTCTACTTCAAATTTATTTACAGAGCAAACATGAGGTTTAATTTGAAGGAAATGTCAGTGTTGATCAGAAGGTTGTCTAGGGAGAGCAGAATAGGAAACATACAATAAGATTCAGGTGTCTAAAAGCCTCCTTGATATATCTAATTCTTCTAAAGTAAGACTCCACTTAAGAGTAAAGATCCAACCGTGTCTCTTTGGTCTTTGAAAACACTATCCATTGCCTTGTCAGATGTTGGCTGGGTCAGACCATAATCTCTCTGGATGTTTTATCCAGTCTACACCTCTGCCCACAGCAGCATCAGCATGTGTGGAAGCGTGCCAGAAGAAAAAACTTGGAGATAGTAGATGCCTTGCCCTCTTCGAAGAGTGAAAGAGAAGAGCTGCTTCTCTGATTAATTTCAAGATGCTTTAGAACAAAGATTTTNGATATATCTAATTCTTCCAAAGCAAGACTCCACTTAAGTGTAAAGATCCAACCATGTCTCTTTGGTCTTTGAAAACACTGTCCATTGCCTTGTCCAGATGTTTGCTGGGTCAGACCATAATCTCTCTGGATGTTTGATCCAGTCTACACCTACACCTCTGCCCACAGCAGCATCAGCATGTGTGGAAGCGTGCCAAAAAACCAAACTTGGAGATAGTAGGTGCCTTGCCCTCTTCGAAGAGTGAAAGAGAAGAGCTGCTTCTCTGATTAATTTCAAGATGCTTTAGAACAAAGATTTTACGTACTGTGAATTTATCCAGTGTTTCAATTTTTTAATTTACTCCCTTAGCTCTTTAATGCCCAAGTTAGCGACTCTTTAAGCAGTGTGATTAAGGTTTTCACAGGATGACTGTTAGTGACACCTCCTCACAATNAAAAACCAAACTTGGAGATAGTAGGTGCCCTGCCCTCTTCAAAGCATGAAAGAGAAGAGCTGCTTCTATGATTAATTTTAAGATGCTTTAGAACAAAGATTTTACGTACTGTGAATTTATCCAGTGTTTCAATTTTTTAATTTACTCCCTTAGCTCTTTAAGCGCAAGTTAGTGACTCTCTGAGCAGTGCGATTAAGATTCTTACAGGATGGCTGTTAGTGACACCTCCTCACAATTCAGTTTGCCCCATAAACTCAGGTTTAGCTATTTGCCATATTTGTCACTACATAAAATATAAATCATAGAATCACACAGAATCACCAGGTTGGAAGAGACCCATTGGATCATCAAGTCCAACCATTCCTATCAAACACTAAACCATGTCCCTCAGGACCTCGTCTACCCGTGCCTTAAACACCCCCAGGGAAGGCGAATCAACCACCTCCCTGGGCAGCCTGTTCCAATGCCTAATTACCCTTTCCGTAANTGGGTGTTTTAGTCCACACCCTTTTGTTTTCCATGTGTACGATTTGTTTATTTCTTGGTTTTCCCCTGCTGGCATTTTCATCTTTTAATCTACTCGAGTTATAGTAGTGAAAATTAAGGTGTGAAGAATCTAAGCAATACAATCCAAACTGTATTCTCCTCACCCCCAGCCTAGCTAGGATATAGTCAATGCGTTTTTTTTTTTTTAAGGCAGCTATAAGCTCAATTAAATTTGATACAGTCTAGGGTGACTGCATGAAGATATACCATAGATATCGTTATGTGTTCTCATGGCCAGCTTTACTGCTCCATCTGTCCAGAGCAGACAAATGTCTCTCCCCCCTTTCAGTTTCATAGGTTTAAGTTGTTTAGCAATGTAGTTATGGGAATATTCAAAGGAAGAATCATAAACAGGAAAAAAGTGGATTAGCTCAGTTCTCATTAGCTGTTCATCTAGAACAGATTGCATAGGATGGTCTTCTGGAGTGTGCCTAATTGCTGCAGCATGGTAATTTAATGGGGACACAGTTTTATAAGCTTGTTTAAGTGCATCTGTGCCACCTGACCTCGCAGCTTGGTGTGCAGTGATTTCGCTCTAGAAACTAGAGTTTAAATATAGAATCTCATTTGTATGGCCTCCTTTGAACTCGCTTCAGTGTTAGGTATTTACTTGGTTTTTATATGGCACCTGACATCACTGTGATACCTGAACTAAAATTCTTCACCCTCCATCCCATTTGCCAACCACAAACATTTGTTGTTCTTCAGTCCAGCTTTCAAGTTCAGACAATCCTGTTCCCTATGGGTTTTTTTAAATTTTTGTTTATGTTCTGAGCTTTTCTTCTCATAACATTCAAGTTTCTTATCTTACTTTGCCTAGGAACTAAGTTTTCCTGTTTCACTCAGAAGTGGTTTTACATAGCAATAAACTAAGAAGCTTTCAAAACTCACTGCTGCATCTTCTTACCACACCATTTCTAGTTGTATTTTCTCAAGATCTCGCATCCATTTTCTTTTTCTACTTTGTTTCCTTCTTCTTAGGTCTCATCCCTCAGGATTCCATCACTCACAACCTTACATCAAGCGTGAATCTGTTTCCTTCAGGTTGTCATGAAAACAGGACTCTGTTGCAACTGCACTGAATTGGTACAGAAAACATTCCTCAGCCCTGTAGCTTTTAAGTGAGAAGCAGGATTTCAAAAGCTAATTTGCTTGTTTTCCTAGCATGATCTTAATTCTATAAGGGAGAGAAAATGATCTAATCTAATTTAATTTAGCTCTTTGAGAAGAAGGGAGATCACTTGGCCAGCTGCTGCTCTGAGCAAACATGGAGCAGGCAGGCTACAAGATAAGCTTTGAACTTTATAGAGTCTCTTGGCAGTATATGCTAATGTGTGCTGTTGGGAGATGGCTGAAACTTTTGCTTCTGATTGTATTAATTAGTGTTCTGCTCCAAATGAGCTGTAGCTTACTGTAAAATAAGTAAGAGCTGTTGCACAAAGAGCTTTCTCTCTCCCTGATGCTTTGGTGTACGGGAAGGCTGGACTGTGAGGATGTGTAAATGGCCTGATTTGTGAGATGTGAGATCAGTGCTGTTTATCTTGATTTCTTTTTAAAACTTTAAGCATCATCTGTTCTATGCAAGCTGTCCATTTGTTAGAAGAGGAAATAGCATGTACTCCAGTACTGTTTTTGAAAAGGAAACCTTTTTCTCCCCAAATTCTTGAACTTCTAACATGAGGTTAGTAAGGTGAAGAAGGATCTCTGTCACTGTCTAGAAGGAAATTCAGTATGGCCACTGAAGCTCAGACTCCCTCAAAACCAAAATCCGCTATAATTTAGGGCCTCATAGTTCTTATACTAATATTCCCCCAAGGTGCATGTGTTGCATCCAAACCCAAATGGGTGGAATGACTTTGCCAATATGTTCAAATACAGTTTCGTGTCTATCACTTTCACAGCAGTCTGCCACCTTTCTCCTGCAAGCAGTGCCTCAGACACTCCAAACCTTCCACTAACAGGAGTTTGCCACCTCTGCTTCTATCCCAAATGTGCCTCGTCAGTGTGAGATCTGGCTTCCCACAAAATCTATAGACTCACACTGCCAGGGACATAGTGTTGTCAGACACGTATTTTAGCCACATATGATGTTTTAAAAGTCATACATGTTTTGGTTCATCGTCTTGCCAATGAGCTCCTCAAGGTAAGCTGATATCTGTGGAATAAGCAGTCTGCCCTGTCTCTTAATATAACTTGATTTCTTTTCCATGTAGTAGTGGTCCAGCCTGCTTGACAGAGACATTTATGTCTTCAGAAAAATAGAACTAACCAGGGCTGAAGTTACAGGAATTCTGTCCTGTATTCTTAGATGTACTGCCCAAGTCTGTGACCATTCTAAGAGAAGAGTCAGTGTTACAGTCCTTGAGAGACTTCACTGCTGCCCTGTACTGTGACCTGAATAAGATGCAAGGTGAGAACCGAGGACCTATAGGATGATACAGAGTCAGGGTCAGACAGTACAGAGAGTACAGTACATTAATTACAGAATTACAGAAGTGATTCTGTTCCTCTCTTGTGAGATCTCATCTGGAGTACTGTGTCCAGTTCAGGAATCCTCAGTGTAAGAAGGAGATGGAGCTGTTGGAACGAGTCTGGAGGAGGCTACAAAGATGATCAGAGGGCTGGAGCACCCTTCGTATGACGACAGGCTGAGAGAGTTGGGCTTTTTTAGCCTCGAGAGGAGAAGGCTCTGAGGAGATCTTATAGTGACCTTCCAGTAACTGAAAGGGGCTACAAGAAAGCTGGGGAGGGACTGTTCAAAAAAGCCTATGGTGATAGGATGAGGGGCAATGGGTAGAAACCAAAGAGGGATAGAATTAGACTAGGTGAAAGGAAGAATTTCTTCACCATGAGAATGGTGATACAGTGGAAAATGTTGCCCAGGGAAGCTGTGGCTGCCCCATCCCTGGAGATGTTCAAGGCTAGGTTGGATGGGCCTTGGGCAGCCTGAGCTAGTGGGATGCCCTGGCCATGGCAGGGGGGTTGGAACTGGATGATTTTTAAGGTCCCTTCCAACCCAAACCATTCTGTGATTCTATGATTAAAACTATTTACTCAGGTTGGGAATTTGTGAAGCATGAAATTTGTAACTTTAGTTCATTTCACTTTGTGTGTGTCAGACTTTCTGGTATCTTCACATCCATTTTTGCATATTTGAAGTCTGTTAGGACAAAAAGCTTAACTTACTTTTCATTATATCATCTTAAAGATGTTATAATTTCACACTTATGGTTTAAGTCAAATAACTGACTTTCTCATCACCTGTTGTGAGATTCTGGCAAGCACAGGTCCACACTGCAGCTTCACATCTAGTCTGGCCCATTGCTAAACTCGATACATCACATGCCTACAGGCTCTAGGTTATATTTAGCCTCTTTAAACATCTCTCTAAGCAAAGAGATCAAAACATTTAGCTAAATTCTCAGTATTGGCTCAAAGATAAGTGTGAACTGCTTAAAAATTCTCATTTAGATCCAGATGCTGCTCTGTAAGAGCCTCTTCAATACAGGTAATATACTGAGAATTATATTGGTTTTCTTATTCTATCAGCTATCTCCTTAGATTTCTATTTCCCTTTGTCTGAGAGAGAATTAAGAACCAGATGAATCACCAACATCCTCCTCCTGAAATAAGGAGTTTCCCACCTTCCGTATTAAACATAAAGCATTGTAACAAGTCCTTCATAAGTACTCAATCTCCATCTTTTGTGGAAAAAAAAGAGACTGCCAACATTTCCGTCTGAGAACTCTTTGCTCAATTTGCAGTCAGCCTAATGGTTCTTCTCTACTACTTACGTATATATGAAAATACACACACACACACACACACACACACACTTAATACTTTCTTATTATTCCAAAAGCAAAGGCAACAAGTAGAAGAAGATAAATATATTTAAAGCTTTCTTAAGCAAGCTCACATATGAAATCTGAGAAGCATGCATCAGGGTCATAAACGTACAGTGTAATACATAATTAAGCAGGCCGTGGCAAATTTTCTACAGTCATGAATGCTATGCTGTATATTTTATGCATACAATTCTGTATGTCTGCTTGAAGTCAGAGAAAGCCATAGAACACTATCAGCCTTAGAGCCTATTCTGCACTTTATAGGTATTTTTAAGGCATTGACTTAAGTTTTTACATTCATTTTATGTACGATTGCTCCTCAAAAGTCATTGTCTGTGTAGATGTCAATGTAGCTCTTCCCTTT
>WAAB01024427.1:35056-47916 GCA_013389865.1 Piaya cayana
ATTAGGAAAAAAAAATCACAGAAAGGGTCATTGGGCACTGGAACAGGCTGCCCAGGGAGGGGGTTGAGTCACCTTCCCTGGAGGTGTTTAAGGGACGAGTGGACGAGGTGCTGAGGGACATGGTTTAGTGATTGATAGGTATGGTTGGACTTGATGATCTGATGGGTCTTTTCCAACCCGGTGATTCTATGATTCTATGAAATCAAGAAATCCCTGTACACAAACAATAAGTTATGTGATCCCTTTGTACAACACAACTGTGACTGCTAAGAGAGGGCAAGTGTTCAGGTGCATAAGTGAATGACTGTAGACTTGGGAGACATCTTTAGTAATTAGTTCAGGCATGTAAAAGAGTCAGCAAACTTTTGATTAGCTCAAAGTAAATGGAGAGTTTGGGGTAGAAGTGAAGGAAATGGTTTCAGCTTCAGCAAACACATGGCAAACATCCTTTCCATAGTTTCTTCACAGCAGTTATATTTCAGAATACTTAACAGTTCAAATTACTTAGCTCTGAAAATCCCATAATCAACATTAAAAATGTTTATTTCAGGATACTGGTCTAACCACAGCAGCAGTCAGTCAACATTACAGTAGTGCAATCTTATTGAATTTATGCCAGGAATATAAATGAGAAGACATTCTGCTTTAAAAGCTTCAGCTAATATAATTAATTGCATTCATTTTCAAGGTGATGTCTTGCTTGTTTAGAGGAATGAGCAATAGGGGATGAAAAAAAAGAAATTTCATCAGTGATTACAAAGGAAATGGTGATGTACTAATTGCCTTTTGCCATTGCCTGACAGTTTGTATCTCTTACCAGAGAAACGGGCTGCCTCAAGGCACTGAAAACATTTGTCTGTGGAGAGATTAGGATAAATATACTACAAGTAATTGTTAAGTTGTAAGTTTTTTGTTTGCTTTCATGGGGAATTAGATTTGTTCCCTGTGTTTTGTATCAGGAGCAAACATTTACCCCGTGATCCCTGTGCTTTAGGTTAAAATATGTTCTGAAGACCTTAAGTGGGGCTTCTGCAGAGCAGAATGTAGCTGGGCACAAACCTCTCTTATTGGCGCAGTGGAACAGAGCCCTGGTAGCATCTGAGTTCTCATGGTTTCAGCTCCAGGAAACATTAAAAAAAGTAGTTATTTGTGCGAGCTGAACAAAGGGACAACATGCTGCTGTGTTTTCTGCCTATTTCCTCATGTTGCTGTTTTATCAAAAACTCAGTCTCCCACAAATTAAATGATTGGAATCAGTCTACAAAGCGTCATGCGACTGCTTGATATCTAGTAGGGCAGCATCTCACCTACTGGGACAATTCATGCTTTCTCTATTTCTTTACTGCTTGAAATTTCATTGTACAATGACCTGTGCTAGAGACAAGATATGATCTGTTCATAGATGAACTAGAGATTAGCAACTTCTGAGGGATTTGTTATGGTAGGAAGACCTCCTGATGCTTCACCCTTATTAATTAAGAGGAGATAAAAGGTTAGGAAGATTTTCTTAGTTTATCTAAAATAAGTTTCTGAGACAGTTATCAGTTTCCTCTTTAGGATGTCATTGCTAATATAAGAATATTAAAGCAAGCAAAATGAGCAACACACATTATTCCACTTGTAGCTGGGAAATGAGGGAAGAAATAAAGTAACGTGCTTTTTGCAAATTCTCAGCATCCCCAACAAAAAATGTTCGAGAATCAGTGTCTAAATCTACTGAACTTTAAGTCCAAAATGTTTGCTTCTAATGCTTAGAGAGAAAAGCTAAAAAGGGAGAGCTTGCTTCCTCCTCTTGTACATTGCCAGCGTATTCATGGATTGCCTGTAGGATCATAGGACTGTGGAATTGTTTGGATTGGAAGGGACCACGAAGTTCATCTAGTCCAATCCCTCTGCAGTGAGAGGGATATCTTCAACCATATTATCTTGCTCAGAGCCCCATCCAACCTGACCTTGAATGTTTCCAGGGATGGGGAATCCACCACCTTTCTGGGCACCCTACTGCAGGGTTTCAGCATCCTCAGTGAAAAAAAAGTCTTCCTAACATCTACTCTGATCTTCTCTTTTAGTTTAAAACCATTACCCCTTGACCTATTGCTACAGACCATACTAAAAACCATTTCCCCGTCTTTAATATATCAAAGTACCATTTGTAAGGTATAAATAAGTCTTAAACAAAAAGGAAATAATATATAAACATATAAAGAGTCTTATTCTGTATGTGAAATTAGTGTCTGTGTCATGATGGTCCTTTCACTGCAGAGCTCTGAGTACCTGAGCAGGGAGCAGGGAGAGGATAATAATTATTGATATGACTCAACTTGCACCCCGTGAGCAGGGACTGAATCAGGATGATGGTTTCTGCAGTCTCTTTTCTCTGCCCATTAGTTTATCTTCGCTCACAGCGTGAATAACTTGTTAAATTAATCCGTACAATGAGATCTGTTTGGTTCTGTTGAAAAACATATTGAATGTGGATTGAACCATGGATGTGAAGGCTCAGACAAGTGCCTGGCTTGTATGGGTTCCTTCAGGCATTTCTGATTTTCACATACAAACAGAAAAGTTGTTGGCTTTGAGATCGAGTGAATTGGCAGATTTGGATCCATGAGCCTGTGGATTCAGTGAGGTAGAGACCCTGCTGATGCCAGCACAGTTCCAGAGTGCTTAACAAACCGCAGCAGGAGTCTCTAAAAAATATAAGTAGATAA
Organism: Piaya cayana; assembly: GCA_013389865.1. NCBI lineage: Eukaryota > Metazoa > Chordata > Aves > Cuculiformes > Coccyzidae > Piaya > Piaya cayana. Next base: position 37,768 of record WAAB01024427.1, read on the forward strand.
ACAGAAAGTATCAGAAGCTGAATAAACAATAAAGGATTTTGCAGAGTATGGAGAAAGATCACAAATAACACTTGCTGCTTCATTGAGGCTTAAATCATTTCCCTGTAGCCCATTCTGTTTGGGAATGAATAAGTAAACATTTTGTACTGCAAGACTGGTTGCTTCTCTAGTAAAAACATCTTGACAGCTTGGTGTGTTGTACCTCCCCCCCATACTTTTTTTCTATGTAAAATCAATGCAAAAGAGAAGACGACAGGCCTAGAAGTAACAAGGTATTAAATGAAATTGCCCTGGATAACTGTTGCCAAGTCTCCCTCTCTCACTTTGGGAAGAAGAATATGATTTGCCACTTCTGTGAGGATTTTTTAATTCTCCTGTAGTACTTTGCATGCTGGATCTATTATGAATTTCCTTTATTTTCCATTAATTCATCTGATAGTCTTGAGGGAAAAGCAGGGCAGGAGAGGGTGAAAGGGAAATAATTCTTATGCTTCTTGTGCAGGATCCTACTTCCTCCTATTCCAAGCCTGTGCATTGCCTGTGTCACCTTAAGTGGTGGCAGAAATCCAAAATTACTTAGGACGCCCATTAAACTCTGAGTTCAGCATTTACTCTTCAATCTCAGTAGTTGTTTCTAGCATTCAAAGCCCCTGAGCCCCGTTGAGTTAACTGTTGTGACTGTCACCCAGTTGTTTTTCTCTCCTGCCCAAATGAGATGTCTCCCTTGAAAATAACATGAGTCGGAGATGCAGGAGGCACAGCTTTCAAATGTTAAACCAGATGGCAATTATTCTGAATTAGTCCCTCATTTGCAATACTCCCAGTTTTTTCAGCTTTTGGAGTGGTGGTTTTGGTTTGTTTTCTTTAATTCTTATTTCTATTTAAAAAGAAAAAAAAAACCCACCACCACAAAACAAGCACTTGTGATTACTGTGTTTTAGCGTTTAAAGGCTTATTTGCTTTTTAACTGGTTGCTAGAGTCATGTACTGTTTCCTATACAAGGCAGTGGAGTCCTCCTGGGGACAGTACAGTAGCACAGATGTACAGGAGGGACTTGGCTTGCTTCTTATTTGTGTGGAGCATTAATAGTTCAGTATATTACAGGAGACTAGCAGATGTGTTTTCTCATTCAGACAATCTATATCATTTCCAATCTATATTATTTGCCCCTTCTCTGGTGTTGGAACTTTTATATATTTTTATTTTATTATTGTTATTATTTTTTGTTTTCTTTATAAGAAAGTTACATTTAGAGCCATAACCTAGAACACCAGTCAGAAAGCAAGAGACACTCTGCAAGCTTATTCAAGTTGATAGGAATGGTTGGACTCGATGATCTGGTGGGTCTCTTCCAACCTGGTGATTCTAAGATTCTATGATTCTAAGTTACAGATACTGAATATGTGAAGATGGATTCTATGGTCTCTAGGCTCTGAAGATGTCCATTGGGAAGTTTTGATATCTCTTTCCAACACAAGATATAGTTCTCATAGTAGATTTCAAGATACAGAACAATTTTATTTTCATTTCTTTGTGGCATTATAAAACAAGATTGTTATATGAAGAAGAAGAGGATTAATGTAGATCTTTAATAAGTGAATGCTGATTTCCGAAATATAAAAATCTGAAGTATTCATTTCTCTGTGACAAAGGAAGGCAATTCAACTGGATCAGAAAAACATGGAAGAAAGTTGCTGCCTCCACAGAATCATTCTGCCTTTCATAGCTTTTCCGTGATTAGCTTGGGGCTTGGATGGCAAAGTGGAAAAAAAAGTGATAAAGATTATTTTATCCCAATGCCCTTCAAGTTGCTTTTTCTAGCTCATAAAACTCGGATATGTCTAAGTACCTTCTGAATTGTAAACTCACTTTACTTTTCACATCCTGGAGCAAGATGTTAGAAGAGCAGAGTGATATCAGGTGATTGTTATTCTGAAAATGTTTGAGGAAATGGGAGTTCTGTTGCATAAAGCCACTTTTACTTTTCAAATTACTCTGTTTAGGGTTTGGTTTCTTCTTTTTTTTTTCTTGTTCTGTGCAAGAAAATAATCTCTGAAAAAGATTAACACCCACATGGGCAGGTAGACATTCAAGGGAGCATTGTCTTTTATTATTCAAGGTGATGAGTGGCTCATGAAACAGGAGAACTTGTCTGCATAGTTGATCTCATCTTCTTCCTTTTCAGGACTAGCAAAACCCTCATTTTCAGAAGTTAGCCTAGAATCAAACTGAGATTTTTGTAGCTACAGCTCTAGAGGGATCTTATCTTTGAGATACACCTATCCAGGAGATCAGAGGTACTGGTTTTTTATCTGCCAAAGTGCACTTGATTGTTATTTATATGCTTGCAAAAGAAATCTTGAGTAAGAGAAATCTTAAATGAAAGCACCCTGCTTCTGCTTTCTACTCTTAATTATTTCTTCTAATGATATGCTCAATGTTTGATTTGACCTACGGTAAGGAAGAAGGGATGAAGAATAAGAGGGAACAAAATGTCTTTTCAGTTCATGTGGAGTCCTACCTCATGTGACAAATTATTAAAGGGCAGAGAAGCATCTGATAGTTTTTAAAAAATCTTCACTCCACTGATTAATATGGTGAACATAATAAACAGTTTTGTTTACTATTTTGAGGTATTTATGAGAATTTTTTTCCTTTGTAAATTTAAAAGCCTCATAATAGGAATTTACAGAGAGCTATCAGAAAGCGCTCGAGGGACTCAGGTACTTCAATCCCGTTTTCACAGATGACTCATTGTTTTGAAATACAAATCCTATCAGTGTGCTTTTTTTTTGTATCTCCTAATTACTTTGGAGAATGTTGCATGTAGTGTTTATTTGTAGCTGTGGTCTGTTCTAAGTATGTGCTGAATATTTCTAATATAGTTCTAATCATAGTTTGGGTTGGAAGAGACCTTAATGATCATCCAGTTCCAGCCCCCCTGCCATGGGCAGGGACACCTCCCACTGGATCAGGCTGCCCAAGGTCCCATCCAACCTGGCCTTGAACACCTCCAGGGATGGGGCAGCCACAACGTTCTTGGGCAACTTGCTCCAGTACCTCCCCTCTCTCATCATGAAGAAATTCCTCCTTGTGTCTAGTCTAAACCTGCCCCTCTCCAGTTTATACCCATTCCTCCTAGTCCTATCATCACAAGACTTCGTGAACAGTTCCTCCCCAGCTTTATAGTTGCCCCTTCAGGTACTGGAAGGTCGCTATAAGATCTCCTTGGAGCCTTCTCTTCTCCAGGCTGAACAACACCAACTCTCTCAGCCTGTCCTCGTATGGGAGGTGCTCCAGCCTCATGTTGTAAGAAGCCATTTACTGGTTTCCTGTATGACAATCAATGAGCTGATAGTATCAACCAAATGTTCACTTGCAGATTGAAATTTTAAAACAGGATGTTGGCAGTTGTGAAAGGTTTTATTCTATTTGAAAACTCTCTCCTCCTTAGCTAGATATAAAATGTGATGCTAAATGGAAGAGGAAATCAGCTGTTGAATTTATTCTGGAGTCTAGTTGGATTGAGTAGGCAACTGAAATATCAAATGGAGCAGTTGTTGTGTAAAAGTGGTAATAAAAGAATAATGAGCATAATCTGAAATAGGAGCAGGGATTGCATCATCTGCCAGAATGAAAGTTGATATTTGTCTACATTAAAGAAACTAATTAGAAATTTTATAGAGGAGGAATCTATTGAAGATCTGAAATTGGTGTGTGAGCTGGGTTTAAGTCTGTATTTTACCTCTTTGCTACATAGCAAATTGTCAAAATGGTAACTCCTAGACCTGGCCTGCGAAATTTCTGTGTCTGGGAGATCTGTAGCAAGATGCTGAAGATACAGACTTAAGATTTTGTAGTTATTTATAATGAAAGGAATAAAAAAGATCAGAACTTGTTCCGGCCTAGAGGTTAAGAAAATATATGATTTGCAAGTTGTAGATAAATGTGAGGCAACGAGGCTGTAAAAGCTGAAAACAAGTGGAATATAAGTAATCATATAGTTTAAAGAAAAAAATGCAGCAGTAGTAAAAAGGGTTATAAAGGATGAAGCTGATGTCTTTAATGCATTGCTCAGCAGCCTCAAAAGCACAATAAAAAGCAAACAAATTCTGAAATGAATGAGTGAAAATTCTAGCTTTCTCTTCAGGGCTGCTGGGCTGACTGCTTTAAGTGGAGCTCACCCTATTACAGAAAAGCTGTTAGAAAAGAGATGAGGATACAGTAAAGGTCAGTCTGGAATTGTTTAGGGTCCTGAGGATCTGAAAGTATTAAGAGAGGTTGGAAAAATATAGGTTTATTAGCCTTTAGAAAATAGAGGTGGGAAAAGTGATTAACAGGGGGCCTCATTGAATTATAAAGACATTCTGCTGGGAATAGAATAGGTAGATGGTACAGGAATATCTGAGCTGGTGATGCATTTAAGGACAAGGCATTGTGAGCTAGAAGTGAGGGAGGGCTACGAACATTAATCACAATTCCTTGGAATAAAGAGAAATACATCAAATAGTGACTTCCAAGGACAAGAGTAAGGTAAATGCTCTAAGTAGAATACTTTTAAAATATGAGTTAAGCTCTAACTCTCAGTACGGGGAGGAATTATAGAATAGCTTGAGTTTGAAGGGACCTTAAGGATCATCTAATTACAATCCCTCTGCTGTGGGCAGGGACACCTCCCACTAGATCAGGCTGCCCAAGCCCCATCCAACCTGACCCTGAACATCTCCAGGGACGGGCAGTCACAGCGTCCCTGGGCAACCTGTTCCTGTGGCTCTGTACTTTCAGGAGAAAGGAAGTGGCTTTCCACCAGCCCTGTACTCCACAAAAATGTCCCAGAATTTCTTTCCAAAAATGTTTTGCATACCTTAACTCTTCTCACTTAGTTAAAGTAGTATTGGAGAGTGGAGATCTTAAGATTCATGTGACTACTCTATGTAATCTTTCTAAAAAGGCTACAGCAGGATTCCTTCTCTGGTAGAATAAAAGTTTCTAGAGCAACTTATTCCTTCTAAATTAAGATGAAATTAAAACTGAAACTTTGTTGCCTGAAGTTAATTTCTGGCTGTCCTACTTGTCAGTCCCAGCTCTTCGGCAATGATGTATTCACCGGGTAGCGACTGCTCCAGTATGTGTGTTAGTCCTGCTATTTTACTTGACCTTTCGCAACAGTACGACTTAATTTAATTTGTTGCTTGTTTATCTCTATTGAGAATATATGATGAAAATAATAGTGGGGCTGAAAGCAAAGATGTGAAACCAAGTTTCCTTTTAGTATGTGTTTATTTACTTCAGTATACACGGTGTCATATGCAGTACTATTGTGTTTTTTCTGTTCTCTGCTGCCTTTTTAATTGATTGCTTTAACTACGTGTTAGGCTTCTAGTTAGACTGCAGTCAGAGTCAAAATAATGTGTTTGGAGCATTCTGTATATCCTAAAAATTGCACTTGGCCAGCCTGTGTGTTCTCACTGAACTATCACACAGGAGAATTTTGTGATCTTTTTTTGTGCTAGTTTGCCTAAGAAAAATTCTGTTCATTAGCTTGTCTAGGGGCTTATTGCTTACGTGTCAAATTCTTCAACACTTCACTTGTACAGATGATGTTTTCCAGGCTGTGAAGGCATTGCTTTCTCCTGAAGCAATGATATTTATTTGTCTTTGTGGATGAAAATTAACATAAGTGTCTTGATAAACAGTGCACAGAACAAAGCCATAAATATTGATTCTTTCATTAGAAAAACTTTATTTTTTAACATGTTTCCAAACTAATTCTTGCAGGCAAAAGGGGAATACTTAAGGATTATTTTTGTTCATGAAAATATTGGCTTCCCCAGAATGTGTGCTTCAGGTTCCAAGATTGTTTTTGATGTCTGTAGACAATAATGTAATTACTATAGCATAAAATTGCCTGGTAATATCTGAGAGCAGAGTGAAAACCAATATTGTTTGTGATCATTTCTTTGGACGCTGCTGGTGGGAACACTCTCCTTTTCCACCTATTTTGTCCTGACTTGCCCATGTATGTTTGAATATTTTAATAATTCCCTTGAAACCCCTCCAGCAGCAAGTGTTCTGTCATTTCTCACAGGTGCTTTTCACACATTAAACCGATTCTGCTTTGACAAAACATTGCGTAATACTCAACCGAAATGTTGGTTTGAGTTGTATCTCTTTGGGGGATTGTTCTTTCAACTTGAAATTTCCTGTGCCAGGCAATATTTTTCTTAATAATATTGACAAATGTGAGAAGTCCTCAGTTTGGAGAATCTCTTGTAATCTTTCAGTGTGTTTTCATCTCACCTCCAAAGGTAATTTGCAGGCTGGCCCCATGGTGAAGTGTTTACCATGGTCTTGTTCCTCTTCCAGTAAGAAGTGATATTAGGAAAGACAAAGGTTGTCACTCAGAAACTCTGTCATAGGTTAAGTACTTGCCTCGATGCACTTCTTGTGAAAACCAGAATGGAAATGTGACTCTTCAAAACAATTTCTGGGGAAGCGATGGGTTGTTTACTGCCACAGGGTAAATTTAATACATACTTTGTCATCTCTTTTCTCTTTGAGGTCTACCACTTAGGAGGTGGCCTTAAATCCATTAGCAAGGAAAGAACCGCACTTGAGAAATGTTACAGTTTTGTACTTTATGATCACTGAAATATCAAAGACATTATTGCATCCTTACGCTAAACTGAAACTAAATTGAGCTTTGTGGGAGTTTCTGGTTTTGGTTTGTGGGTTTTTTTTCCTTTGGTTTTGTATTTTTTTTTCTTATTCTTAAATTTACCTCTTAATCTATAGGCCAGATCTGCACGTGGTGGTTTTGGTGTCTCTCTTGCCTCTCTGCTTTCTTGAAGCCAGGCCAGTTTGCAGCAGTTGAGAATTTAATCTTTTTCTTGAAGGGCATGCCTCTATCAACCGCAGTTGTTTTCCTAAGAAAAGAACAGTCATTTTTTCCCCACTCGGCAACCTGCCTTTCTCATTCATTGTGCCTTTCAAAGGTCATAATATCTGAGCACGTTCTAAATGTCACAAAGGATTTGAATAATTTCTACTTCAACATATGGTACGTATCGTCAGTGAACTCTGCTACAAATACTGAGCGCTGAAAGTAAACTGCGTGAGGGAGTTCAAGCGGAAAGTAAATAAGGTGGGGAGAAGTTAAAAATGTGGAATTAGTGGAACAGTGAGATAAATCAATAAATCAGTTTTAAATATTTGGATAGAATAATATGCCCAGAAGAAATTACTGGCTTATGTTAAGTCCATTTCCAACATTTATTTTATGTCTTCTGCCTTTTTGTAATGTACTTTAAAAAAAATAATATTTATGCACATTTGAGGTAATTTTAAGTAATGACAGAAAGATTCTAACAGTTTTAAAGTAACTGTGTTTATTAATTAACAGCTTGAAAACAAGCCAGTTTAAAATTGTGTGTGGACGGAAAAGTTCTGTTGACAACTGGAGAAAGAAGGAACATTTCATTTCATGTCCCCAGAAAACTCTGATTAACCACAAATTATTTAGTTCACAGAATGGAGGGTTACTTGGTACTTAATGGTATTTTCTGGAATCTGTTTTTTCTCCTTGAGGTTATTTCCAGTTGTCAAAGCACTCTGTTACTTACAAGTGTACTATGAGACTATATATAAGCATTTTTTGTGAAGAAGGAACTATATGAGGACTTAATGAATTTCGAATTTGTCTGTTGATTCTGGGGGATTGGCTGACACCAGACTTCTTCAACTGAACTGGTGTAATTATATTGGCAAATTCTATGCTGGTACTTGTATGCGTACAGTTGTGCTTCTCCGATCTGCCTCTTGACAAAGAGCTGAATTCTGTTTCATAGTGAGTAATGAGATTGGTTTGAACATTTGTCCTTATCTAAAAATATGAAAAAAAAAAATCTCCTCACTACTTGTGAGGAGTAATTTCTAAGAGGCAAATCCTTCTCTACTTGCAACTTATTCTTCTTCCTTTACTTTCAACTTGCTTTGCGTATTTAGTTGAGAAATTTATGCTTATTTTACTGTGCCACCTGGCCTCTTTCACTTCATGCGTTTGGTGGAAAAACATTGCACTGTCTGGGGCTTTGTAATCGACTTGTGCGCTTTCTGATGCAGCGAGACATGGAGAGAAGATAATGGCAGGGAGCTGTATGTGATATTTACATTCCAGTGAAAATGCTTTTATTTAACTCATGATTTTTTTCCACCATTTGTTCAGTTTCACACAAAAGGTAGAAATACTGCGTGTGCTTTGTCTTAATCGCCTCAGTTTTTGGCTTTACCCAGTTGAAGCAGACGGTAAAAAGCTGAATTTCGCTTACACCAGCAGGAATTGGGACACTTTGGAGGGTCACAATTTATCACACACAAGTGAAGTATGGCTTGCTTCATTCAAATTGGATTTTATAGATTTAATTGAACTAAGTTGTTGTTTGGTTGGTTACTGCTGTTTGGTCTTGCTTTACTGGGTATTCCAAACATTGCTGTTAAAGAGCAAAATTAAAGCTGAGTGAAAAACAAAACCGTAGAAGAACAAATGCTACAGGAGGCAAATATCCCTATACATTTTACAGAAACAGGACTTAAGTTGCCAGAGACATTGTTTGTGACTTTATATCTGAAGTTGAATTCTCTAGAGGATGTAAAAAATACTAAAAACCAACACAGTGTAATGCAAGGCTTAAAGATGTAGACAAGCACAGAGCTGTTTGTCTGCAAGCATGGACAGGATCCACTGCGTTTCAAGAAGAAATCACCTTGGATGAGTGACATAGGTAACTGTAATGGCCTGTTCTTTTTACTGTTCCCCAGCTGTGTTCTCTGCCAACGCACAGGCTACATCACAGTCCTTAAGATTTTATCAGCTATGTAGAAGTGTTAGAATTAAAAAAAGTTCTTGATGGTCTTGTGTGTTACGAAAGAGCATCTTCAATATATGCTGGCTCTTGTATCAAATAACAATTACAAAAAACACTTTTGTGTGTGTTTCCATGTTTGGTTGCTCTTTTGTGAGATGACAACAGAAACGTTTTTCATGTCGTTGTGAGGTGGTGATGGCGAGGACATCTGCAATGTAGACATGGTGTTGTTCAAAATCCCCGAGGATGGCAAGGTACAGCTACTTGTGGTTGTCCCTGTTAGCTGTGTCAGAAATACCGGCACCTGTTTTGATGCCTTGCAAAAGTATTTGTGTAGGATCTCGGCTTAAGTCATAAACTATTAAGTGTTGTTGTGGTGATATAGTGCAAGCTGCTTTTCTGTTTGTATTCCAGTAAGTGGCAAGAACACGTCTCCTTAGGGAAAAAAATACCGAGTATCTTAGCATTCAGGACACTTGTGCACCTTTGAGTGATGACACAGGCTACATTGGTGCTGTAGGAACTGGCATAGAATGAAACACTAAGGAAGCTGAGTGATGTGCTCAATAGTATCCTTGAGCCCCCCAGGTAAAGTGTTCATTAAGGTAAGTTTGACATTGAGCCCTAAATTAAAGATTTGCTATCAGTATTTCAGACAACAAATCTATTAAAACAGAGATATACTTTAGGTGGTTGATAATGTATCTTTCAAATGGCAAACATTTAAAAGCAAAATAAAGCATTAATTTTATTACAATATTTTTAATGAGAATTCTTCACAAGGCATTGCTGTTCACAGAGACTGTTGGGAATCTGGTCACTGTGTCTGTCTTCCCTGTGTGTCAGGGATCATATTGTTATTTTCCAGATTAGTTCTACCACTAAGACAAGATGGTGTTTCTGCCACTAAAGGAAAAGTTTGATTCCAGAGTTGGGAAAAAAAAAAAAGTTCTTTTCTGTAACCAGTTCCCCAGCTCTCAAAGCTGCCTCAGTCCATTCAAAATCTGCTTGCATGCTGCCTCTGGCACTCCTGTCAGACCCTGTCAGACCTGGGTTGATGATTCTTATGCATTTCTAGGAATGTTCATTCATCATCTTCTCTTCATCAAGGCCAAATAAAAAATAAATTGGAGAGAGCAAGAGAAATATTTTGAAATTAGTCACACTGTGAGTGGGTTTGGGCTTTTATGGGGTGAGAAGCTCAGGAATTTGGGCAAAAGGCTGTTATTGATAATTCCAATGCCTGCCTGAAAACCATCTGATACTTGCTAGTTGTTGTGGAAG